>CAVNYN010202138.1:0-57875 GCA_963692815.1 Nyctanthes arbor-tristis
ATTTCCAACAATAAATAAAATCAAATGTGTGGATATGAGTGCTTTGCTCAATTTATCATATAAACTCATTTCGAGCGTTTGTTATGCTATATAACATTTTTATATTTTAATAAATTATTTTATTTCAATTTGAAAAATATTTTGAGTTCTTTTAAAATGCTGTTATGACTTGTCTTGGAAGAAGTGTAAATTCCTATTTCGATTTGGAAGATACTTATGACTTGTGAAGGTAGGGGAAAAATTCTAGCATTTTACGAGTGCTATAGATAGGTACGCTTAATCAATCAAAAACTCATGTGTATGTGTGTTTAAAGGTCTTAATTTAATAATAAATTGAGTATTATAAATTTACATGTCAGTTCTTGATTATGTAGTCTGAATGGTGGTGGCAATTTTTTTTTTTAACGTACATGGAGGTGCTCATGGAGTAACGGCACCAGGTGGAAGTGGGGTGAGGATGAAAAATTGCCCAAATTCAAAATTAGGAAATCCATTGAACTTTTCAAGTTCATGACTTGTTATGTTTTCAAATTTTTTTATGAAATAAATGACATTTGCATAATTGCAGATTCTCATTTTGCAAGAGATTCATACCTCCATTGTGGACACAAGAGATTGCTCCGTTTGGCAACAAAATTGAACCTGATTATAATTAAAATTAAATTTTAAATTCACGTCATGTGAGAATACATAAAAGTGATATTATGTATAATGGCCAAAAGAAAAAAAAGTATTAGTTTATTTTTTCAGATTATAATCTACCGCACGACATCATTTCATTGGTTTCACTTTTTTAAAAAATAAAAAAGTAAAAATTAAGCTATAATATATTTTTTTTGTTTTTACAAAAAACAACAAATAAAATGATGACACGTAACATATTATAATCCAAAAAATAAACTCATGAGTTGCCAAACACGTATGAAATATTTTCTTCGTACACACACCCCCCTTTTTGTGTACGCATGTCACCTTTCTGTATTCACCCATAGACACAATATATATATATATATATATCGTGAATTTAAAATTAAATTTCAATTGTAATAGTAGACAATTTAATTGGTTAACAAACGGAGCCTAAAGTTTTGATGAAAAAATTATGCATTCCACATTAGAAATAATAAACTATTAAATGTCAAGATAGAATCACCGGTGCTTACCTTAGAGATATAATAGTTCTATGTGTTACTCAACTCACATGTGAAAGGCCAAAAAAAAAAAAAAAAAAGAAAAAAAAAATCTAATTTAAAGTAATGTGACCAAGCATCGTGCCTAAGTTCATCCGACAGATTTATTAGTGAAAAAAATCAACATGACATCTGATCACAGATTTTTCTATAGAGACCAGTGGCTGTCACATTAGCGTGTCGTCGTGCACACCACTTATGCACGTGGGTGCCCAATAGTGCCACGTGGTCTCCATAGAAAAATTAGATCAACGTCCCATTTTAAAAGAATCAAACTGGATCAGAAAACTTACACCAAGCAAAGCAAAACAACACCAACAAAAACATAACAGAAGGTGGCAATTAAATTACCGCGAGTTACCCACTGAGGCTCAGAAAAAACTATAGAAATTAACTGAGAGAATTCATCTCACTTGTTGGACAAAGTGGAGAATCACAATGTACAACACGTTATAGTATATATCATGGACGCTCAGTCAATGTACATCATGTAAAACATTCATGAAGATCTAGGCTAATAGTAGCAAACCCTCTTTTACAGACTATAGTTCCAGTGGTGCTACATAGCAGTGTAATACATTCATGACAAATAATGCTACATATAGTTCCAACGGTTGTTAGCATCCAAGGTGATAACCAATGAGGATAATAATAAATGAAATTAAATGCATGAATAAATTGTCCACTTGATTCAAATCACCATTTAATGCCACATTGATATAGTAATAAGCACCACTGGTGCTATATAGTATTATTCTTTTAGAGTAGTGGTGCTTAACATTAGTCTATGTGACAATTAATATGACAATAATGATAAGTAAAATTAAATATATGAATAAATGATCCGCTTGATTCAACCAATCATTTAATGCCACGTTAATATGATGCTAAGCATCCATGGTGCTTGATAGCATTTCTCCCTGTCAAATTCAGGGAGAGGGAGCTACCTTTGTCCCCAACGTTTCAGTTTTTGGCAACCGCTGTTCCTCATAAGGATTGCCATACAAAAGTATGGTTAACTGGTAAGTGAATTTACATGCTAGAATATATATAAGAGCAATAACATCTAGAAACCATTCCTCAAGTTTAAATAAAAAGATACAAGATAGAAACCATTTCATGATTTTTATTTGCATAAGTGATGTGAGCCATAGTTGTACATTCTTTAATACCAAGGGAATTCGCATTAGCATCAATTCAAATATGGATAAATTTTGATTGCATTCTATCTTGAATCTACCTCCAAACTGTGAGACATAAAAGAGCATTAACACATCATGACAGGAGTATGTGGCATAAAAATATCAACTGGTTGAAGTAAAAGGAAGTACATAAAGGATAGTATCGACATTGTCTGTCTCGAAATTTATAAACAAACTTAATCCAAAACTGATAAGCTTCCCTTTCCATTTTTTGTAGCTGGATCGTCTCGACATCTAAAATTAATAGATTTAGAAATAAATGTTCAGGAATTTAAGCTACAACCATATGCAGCAGAGAGACAGAATAAAACATACCGTCGAACAGTCAACTTGTTTCCAGATAAAGTGGCAAAGCAGAATGGCTCAAGGATAAGCCTGTTCCAGTAGACCCAAAAAATAAAAATGAAATAAAAAATTACCAAATTTTTCTTTGAAATATAAAAATATTATGCAAAAACTTTGAAGTATCAATACCTCCTGCCTCCATACGCAACCAGTCTTGACCACATATCAGAGCTTCTCTCAGATCTGAAGTGAGATCGGAAGAGCACACGTCTGACAGTCGAGTACTCTGCCTCCGTTGCTAAATGCTTCCTCTAGACCAAGAGTCGACACAGGGATGCCCAATACATCACGTGCCATCATAGAGAGGATGGGATACCTTGGAGTGTGAACTTTCCACCAATTCAATATGTTGAAATCATTATTACGCGGAAAGACGGGTTCCTCCAAATACTTGTCCAAATCTGAAGTCATGTCCTGATTTTGTGAACTTTCATGTAAGAACTTGTCATATCCCTTGAGTTTATCCCTGGTACCGTTGCTAGTACTTGCTACAATATGACCTGATTCTTCATCAGTTTTAGTCAAGTCATTGGTGTACGCCTTATAAAGTAGCCTAATACCATCATAAACTTCTTTCATATGATGAGAAGCATCACTACCATAAATCTGGGGATAGTAATATTCAACTAATTTCATTTTGAAACGAGGGTCCAGGATTGCTGCTACAGCCAAAACCAAACTGCATTTGCTCCAATAATTGTCAAACTTGTTCTTTATCTTTAGTGCCATAGAGCAAAGAAAATCATTTGGGCTCTTACACCATTCAATTAATTGAATATGCATATCACATATCTCTGGAAAGTATACATTGGAGGTTGGATGTTTAGCTCCCGCAAAGATATTGGTATACTCAACAAGAAGTTTCAAGCAACCTGTAACAGAACAGGCCCATTCCCACTCCACGTCAGATAGAGCCATTCTGTAGGCTGGATCATGCTCTGCCAAGAGAGAAAAGGCACCCCTGTATTCTAATGCCGCATCAAGCATCATATAAGTCGATCTCCACTGCATTGGACTGTCAACAACTAAACATCTCCTGGTAGCAATTCCAACTTGTTGAGCAATCTCATTTAGTTTTCCTAGGATTTCTCGTGAACTTCTAACATGCCTTATACTTTCTCGAATTTTATGGGTCACATTTCGAACTGTTTCCATGACATCTTGAACGATGGATTTCAATAGTTGGGTCACACAGGATATACTAAACAACTCGCCATTTCTCAAAAGTGGTTTATTTTGAGACAGCCAGTCCTTAATCCTGATAACCATCATGTCATAGGCAGAACAATTATCAAATGTCATAGAAAACAACTTTTGGTCAATAGCCCATTCCTTCGTACATTTAACAATAACGTCCGAGAGTAAGTCATCTGTATAAGATGGATCCAATTTTATGAAGTTAAGCATCTTCTTCTGTACCTTCCAGTCAAAATCGATAAAGTTAGCAGTCACACACATATACTCGGAATTCTCAGGTGAACCCCACATGCTAATAGTGAGGTTAATTCTACCTTGCAAATGATGCATGACCTCATATAGTTTCTGTTTCTCCTTCCCATAGATGGTCATACAGTCTAGCTCAATGGCACTATTTTTCATGATGTCAAATGTGGGTTGCAGATTCTTCACAAATATTTGGAATCCAATATCCTCAACCATAGCTAGGGGATAACCATGTAACATAATCATATGTGCAAGATCCAACTGACTCCGAACTTGATCAAATTGAGCACTTCCAACATTCAGAATTTGATTAGTTTCTTCATTATTTTGCTCCTGAACAAAATTATATGGTATGGCGCTAATGATTTCTTCTTTTATTTTCCCATCTTCAAAGCTGACTGTTGCAAGACCAACAGTACTTTCTTTTATCTTCTTCTTTACGGGAAGTATTTGAGAAACATCAAAGTTAGATCTCTTCAGACATCGTATTAAATGATTCCTAAGATGTGTCGTACCACTGTTGCTAGATCCACTTAATTTCTTTTTGCAATGAATGCAAATAGCATAACACATGTCTGCCTTTCTAACTCTTTCAAAGTGATTCCATACCACAGAAGTCAACCTCTTTGACTTCTTGGAAGGAGTCTCATCTGATATTTCCATGACATGGACTTGATATTATCAAAATCCTATCTGCATCAGTTAAATGAAGAGCTTCAATAGTCATCATCTAAGAAGAAACTAACACAACTGAACATACATAATGAAAGATAAAAAGGTAGACATAGAATACCATTCATTTTATGCACAATGGAAGCCATAGGAAATAAGCATTACAATAACCAAATTTTTAAAACCAAACAAAGGGCACAAAACGAGCAGACCACAATTATATACAAGAAAAAGATTTCCGAGTGGAAACACATTACACATGTAGTACTATTTGCCATCCTAGCTTGTGTGTGGAAGTGCATTGGCTGTTCATTTATGCATTATGATATTGAAGGAAAAAGTCAATCAAAGTATGAGAACAACTCAGAGAATGGAGACATTCCCACTCAAGAATAAATGGCACCCACTAGAAGGAAATTCCACTTGAGGGAGAACAAGGGAAGGCATTAAACTCATTATAGCTACTTCATAGCATCAAAAAAGAAATTCCTTCCAGCAGGTGCAAGTCGGGGCTCTGACTGTGACAGAATGTTGCTAATTTTGCGCCATGTGACCTATGATAGCTACCTTATCACACAATCAAAGTATCAAATGAAGATTGGTTCCACAAAGCAACTGTCGCTCTCCAAATACTCTTGTTAGTTTTTCAAATTCAAGATTCCATATGATGATAGGAAGAATTGAAGAGTTGGAATGTTAGTGTTATAACATATTATAACATAAACAATAATACGCACAATTCAGGATTCGTAAAAACCAGCACAAGTATCAGAACCACTGCGACCAGCGAAAACCAAAATGATGCTCCGGAACAATTAAGAACATCAAGTGAAAGAAAATGAGAAGGTCCAAAGCGACAAGAAGGATTCAAGACGGATATTGACAGAAAATCCGGGTGAATAAGGAAGATTGGCATAAAGAAGAAAAAAGCAAATTTGATTACTAGGAGCTAGAAGAAGAGTGGCGATGAAGCTAGACGGAATCGTATATTTGGATTAGCACACAAAAACATTTGAAATCTACCTAAAAATCATTTTTTGATGAAGAACAGAAGAAGACGAAATAGAGCAGAAATCAATGCAAAACAATTGATACCTTCAGGTAAAAAATACCGAATCTCCCCTTTCTCTTTAAACCCTAATTTCCATCCGATTTTGTGCTCAGTCCCAAGGACGAAGACAATGGGGGCGAGGGACCAAATTCCAGATCACGTTAAAACTTTTTCCATTTTCCTTTTTTCCTCCAAAAACATTTATTATTATTTATTACACATTTTTTTTTTGGATAACCATTATCATTTTTAATTATTACTTTCAAAAAGAAAAAAAAATGAATTTATAAATTTATAAAATTAAAATAAAAATATTGTTAAGTTATACATTGTTTGGTAACCATTTATAATTGGCCTCGATTTATCAACTAATTTAAATTTTAAATTTTAGACACACGGCAATACGTCATTAACCCATCTCTTTGATGTGATGTAAGTTTTTACATTATTTCAATTATTAATTGTACATGACACAATTACATTACTCAACTTATACAAAATTTAAAATTTAAATTTATTTATAAACAACTCCACTTTTAAATCTTTACCAAACATAGTGAAAATGTAAAGAAGCACACGGCGTGAGAATTGACATCAATATATTCTTTTTTTAACATTTAATTAAATGAAGAAAACTTTCATTTTGTGATAAAAATAAAGTACCATTACTGTTAATAATAAAGTCATATATATTTTTTAATGCTGAAGGTTAAAATCAAAAAGAATTTGAGCATACGTACGAATACAGTTGAAAATTAACAACTCATCCCGTGCTTTTAGTATAAAATTAATCTCATGCTATTTGTGTGTATAGTGAGATAATCACGTAATACATCTTTAGCGGGAAATCATTAAGAAAAAGAAAAAAGCAAAAAAAAAAAAAAAAAAAAGAAGAAGAAAAAGAAGAGAGGGGGGCGGGGGCGGGGCTTTAAAAGTCCCAACAAAATTATTGTAAACAACAATATTCATATTTATTTCCCATTAAAGCCTATTGGCGTTTTCAGCACTCAGCACCTCTATTTGTTTCCTCCGCCGCCACCCTTCACTGCCACATTTGAAAATGACGGTTTTCATTTATACTACTTATAAGGGTTATTGGAGCAAAAAGTCCTTACTTTTAAATTGTTTTGTAGAAATCGTCTATATCTTTTATTTTTTAACAATTTCATTCCCACTTTTGTATTTCTTGGCGGAATTCATTTCTCCCGTCGTTTTCCGTTAATCTTTCCGTTTTTCAATCTTTATTTTTGTAATATTATATCTATATATACACACTTATATTTTATAAAGCCTAAATTAATGCATTAATTATCATTTTTTGTATTTTAAAAAAATTAATGCACTCAAATCTAAATACTCTAATAAAATGTTAAAGAAGATTAAATAAGATAAGTGCGTTTTATTTTATTTTGTTGTTTTACATAGTTCAGAACTGATTACTAAATAGACATATAGTTAAAAAAGTATAACAAGCAAAATAATTAACAACGTTGCCGCATAAATAAAATAAATTATAATTTGATTCTCTGATAATAATTTTATCAAATTATATCTGATAATAGTTTTATCAAATTATATTTTATTTTATTTAGGCGGCAACGTTGTTAATTATTTTGCTTGTTATACTTTTTTAACTATACATCTATTTAATAATCAGTTCTGAACCATGTAAAACAACATAATAAAATAAAACGCACTTATCTTTAATCTTCTCTAACATTTTATTGGAGTATTTAGATTTGAGTGCATTAATTTTTTTTTAAAATACAAAAAAGAATAATTAATGCATTAATTTAGGCTTTATAAAATATAAGTGTGTATATATAGATATAATATTACAAAAATAAAGGTTGAAAAATGGAAAGATTAACGGCAAACGATGGTAGGAATGAATTCCGCCAAGAAATACAAAGGTGGGGATGAAATTGTCAAGAAATGAAAAGTAGGGACGATTTCCACAAAACAACTCAAAGGTAAGAACCTTTTGCGCCAATAACCCCTACTTATAATATGTTTACATTTAGAGCATTTTTAAGAGCAAGATTAATGTTGAAAAAAAAAAGCCAAGGGAAAAAATTAGGAGGTAAAACTTATTTTCAAATAATGTATAAGGGAAAAGGGGGATGTGAATTGGATACGTGGCGGTATTTTATTGAATTGGAATGAGAATGGGAGCGAGGGCAAAGAGTATTTTATTTGATTGGAGAGGAGTGAGAGTTGGAGAAAAGCTAAATTTGGCCCCTCATTTACCCTTTTTCCCCTAAAATATAAGTTTTTATACCTTCTACTTAACACATTATTTGAAGTTTTTTGGGGGGGGCCCAAAATCCAACACTAGTTGTGCTCTAATGTGAGGCGAAAAATTTAAAAGGAAAAAATGAGAGTGGAAAAATATGAAAGAAGAGTTAAATTTGGCCATTTCTTTAGGTCTTTTCACCTTCAAATTTGGGTTTATAACCCCAATGTTGAATAGCTTGGCTGGGGAGCAACACAAATTTAAGTTTTTTCACTCACATTGGAACTGCTCTTTGGGAAAAATTTAAGTATACATGGGTCCCAAGTAAATCCAATAATAAATTGGACCTCCATTGTCAGTTTTTTATGAAAAAAATGCTGAATGTATGCCTTCACAATATCTTTTACAATATAGGATAGTTATACCATTTTACTCACCGCGTATTATGTAATTGGGGAGAAAACAATTTGAGGGTAAGATAGCGAATTTATCATATTTTATAAAAGATATTAAACAGCAGCAGTCGTCTCATGTTTGCCTAGGATAATGAATCCAATACTCTTGGAATACAAAAAACTTTCTCCTCTATATAAATGCCAATTTACTTTACTATAGCTATTATAGGGAGATATTTTTATCTGATATGAATGAGTGACATGCTTAGTTAGCGATGTACTGGTTGTTTTTGAGTCATGAAATCCACTATTTGCATGTACACAGCTAATCCAGAGGTCAACTAAGACATGCCACCTATTCATGTCAAATAAAAAAGTTCCGTAGAATTACTCGTATATGCATTGTTAAATGCTATCTTTGAAACCGATTGATTACGGTTAGATTGAACACATTTAAATTGAAGAAATACCAATAAGATGAATATTTTATATTAGTCCCCAAACAATAAAATACAGAGATTGAAAACAAAACTAGGAGAAATACTATTTGTACATGTAATGTGTACAAAATCTATAATTTTCTTGTCAGACTCACACGTGGCATGCGTACTTGCACACCACGTACTGGCGGTCATGGGTTCTTGCACTGCAGCATCATGGTGGGTTCTTACACGCGGATCGCAAAAATGCGCTCCACGTGTGAGTCTGACAGCATAATCTGGCATCGGACTACTTATATAGGTGCAAATAGCACCTGGCATAATATTCTACAAATTGAATTGATTGATAAGAAGCGTTCAAACCGCGAAACTGAATGCGAGAATGGAGGCACCATGAATAACTAACTAATTTGGGCAGTTGCTCTCTCTCTTTTTAATCCTCCTTTCTACCTACTGCTACCGTTTTCTCTCCAAATTTTATCTCAGATTTACACCCAAAATGGCATTCAGCGGTTTGGTTAGTTTCTTTCTCAGATAGAACCTTTTATTCCATTCTATTTATTGGTGAATGAATTAATATTAGTCTTTACATTTGCGGTAGATGCAATGGAGATCAGTGCAAACTGCAAGGACTTTCACTTCTTCTACCACTCCCAAATTTGCTGCCTCCACAGAAGCTGCTATCAACTCTCATCCTTCTCCAACAAAATCCAGGTATATCCTACGTCCCTTTTTCTTTTCAAACGCGCATGGTGCATTCCAATATGGCTATGATCACACTCCAGTCCCATATGAGTGTCTGAATGCACACCACGTGGAGTTGTCTATTTATGCACGCAAATGAGACGGGATGTGAGATGCTTGAAAATTCTATGGTGCATTTTATGCATTGAATGTTAAAAACATAAACAAGAACATTGTTCACGATAACTATAACAATTCCTTTTGAGGGTTGATCTCCTTCCTGGGCCGGGAGGATTTATAAGACCCCTGTCTGATGTGGAACTGTTATGTCAACATCACAAAAATTGATCAGGTATTGATGTATTTGGCGCCATGTCATCATTACATGGTAGATAAACGATAATCTGTCACTACAACACGTCATCAGTACCAGAAATGATGTGGCCATATCAAACGGGGAATTTTAAATTCCTTTTGCATTGATCATGAGATCATCATTACTATCCGTGCCAATTGTTGGCAAAATCCGCCAATAGTTGGCAATTATTATTATTTTTTTTTGGTTCATTCTATATGTAGGGTCAATATGTAACAAGCACTTGACTGTAGATCATTTTCAATAAATAAAATTGTTATTTATTTCTTGGATTGATTAAACAAGTGGTGGATTTCGGAAGTTGGCGATGAGCGCAGCATTTGCACCGGTATGGATGGTGTTCGGAATGGTCAGCGTGGCAACCTTGATCGCAATGCACACGGCAAAGCAGCAACTGTGCCACTCTCCTTCGGTTCAGATAACGAAGAAGAAGCGGGAGAGTGTGCCGGAGGTGGAACTTCCAGATGTTACGGCCACGTCCGGAAGCAAGTTCATCAGTAAATCTTTCTTGAGAAAAGTGGGTCATATCCAGGACAGCCATTCCGCCCCGGTCGATCCCTTCACCCGGTATATCATTCAATTTTTCCTTCCTTTTTCAAAATATATAATAATATATATAATTACGAATGTTTCAAAAACCGACTGGTAGTATCGTAAAAGGCATCCTATTGAATCAGGTCAAGTGGAGGTCGGAAAAAATTAAAAAAATTAAGGAGAAAAGAAAACTTTTAATAATTTCCAGCTTTCCCCGATTTCTGCCGGTTCAACCGGTCTTTTTTCGACTTTCTGGTTTGGTTTCTTTCAACTTTCTGGTTTGGTTTTTAGTGTGAACCAGACCGGCTTTTCGGCTAGTTCCAGTTGAACGGGCCGAGTATCTAAACACTAGCAATTAAAAGTGCTTTTATGGAGCCCAAATCAAGCTTCCTAAAGGATCTCAATTGTGAGCTCCAACCAATGAAGAGAGGAATGTAGAAATCAAGTATAGCTAACATCTTCAGTAAAATGATTCCTCAATGCTATCAATTTTTTAAAAACATTTTTAGCATGTACATATATGTATATTATTATGTTTAATTATATATATATAATTAATTATCTCCTCATTGTGACAGCTCTAAGAACATCGAAAGCTTAAAATCAGTTGGAGTCCACAAGTGAGAAAGAGGAATCGCCACTACAACCGGAATTTTAACACAATGAGGTCGTTAATTCAGAATAATGTGTCAATTTCTCCGTATCCTTTATTATTTTTTATTTTATTTATTTGCCTTTTTTTTTTTTTTTGATTTAATAGTCTAGTCGCCAGTGCCTCGTGTTTATTGTAGATTTTCAAGTCTCCCCCTTGTGCATTTTGCATCTTAGATATTCGATTGTCCATTTTTTTTTAATTATTTATTTTGCAAATAATGAATGATAAAGTGAAATATCCTGTATTTTATTGAGTCTGAAATTTTTGTGCAACAGTTCAACTTTAAGCCGAACATCAAATCAAATCAAATCATTATACAAGAGAAGAGAAATCAATTTCTTGGTGTAAATTGATAATTAGGGGATATATATATATATATATTAAGAAAAATATATGTCTCATAATAATAATAATAATAATAATATATCAAAAGGAAAGCAAAATAATTTTGGAAAAGCTAAAATGCATGGAAATATATCTACAAAGCCTGCAAGTGCACTCAGATGTGCTCATGTTCCGCAATCTATTCAAGCAGAGATGGTTCATAGACTCGCAGTTTATTTTAGAACATATAATAGCATATAGTAAGCTGAAAAGGCTCATATGGACAAACATGAGCAGGCAAGAAATATATCATTAATGTGGAATCAAAGCCATGAAAATATTGAAAGGAATACAGTTTCTATTTAGATGCCAGAGCAGAGGCTGGCCGCACCAGGGCAGGAAATTGTTGAGGAAAAATTTCATAACTATTGCAATAGTAATGCTTGGTTATCTTATATCACAGGCAAAGGAATATCATTATTATGCATTATGGTAGCAACAAATTAAGCTATGTTCCGGTTTCGAAAGTTTATCTCGGCCACAAAACATAGGTTTCTTGTGCCATTTTTCCTCTGAAATGTCTGAAAACTAATACAGACACTTTTAAGGCTATACATGAATTGGCTTAGGCATGGTGAGCTGTCTCCGGTCTAGTAATCTACAACCTGGATGGCCAAAGAATCAACAGATTGTATTTAAAGTCCAAATAGTTGAAGTATAGGCAAAATTTAGCAGCTTACGTGAACATCTGAGGTCGACTACGAGAGAGCTGTGGGCGCTTTATTGGTGAAAGGATAAGATTCCTTAGAGTCATCGAGGGATTGCTAGCTATTCCACTCCCAACTCCAAAAGAAGGACGTCCCCCACCCATCCTATTACCAGCATCAATTGGAACTGTTGAATGTTTCCCCGGTGAGCCATTTGAGATGTCGAATGGCCCAGAGTTTGAACTTTTCTGTCTTGCTGGCCAGATTTCATCTCGTGGTCCTGGAGTATCAGGTGTACGAACCCACCAATCTGCGAAAAATAAGTCAACTAGATTTTTTTTGGGTAGAAAACAAGAACTAGAAATGGGCTGTGCCACAGTGTTCTTCTTCTACCAATAGAGAGGAACATCCAAAAAATTCAGGAGGACATTAACTTTTAAGCAGTTCAATGAATTTCTTTTTTCTTGCATGCCAATATAAATCACATTCCTAATAAACTTGCCGCACTTTAAAAAGAGTGAAACTACCTTTTCTAGTAACATCTCTATTATCCACCATGGGAGCAGGACTCGAGAACAGATCAGGCTCTACTCTTGTATAGAAGTTGTTTGCTGGTTGAATTGCTGACCGTTTCATCGACTCGTGTTCACTTTTCAATTGATCATACATTTCTTCAAGTTTCCTCTTTTGCCTGGGAAGAAAGAGGTTTTGAGTTTTCAGGCTCCAATACAATGGGCTGCAGAATGGAAGAAGTACGCCAGTAATAGAAACTCACCTAGATTTCTCCGAAAATTTTTCTTGCAGCTCTTGCTTGTCTTTGGACAAGCTCTCAATCTCCTGCTCCATCATCTGACACCTCTTCACCATTTTCTGGTATGCAGTATGGATCTGCTCCATTTTTTCAGTGAACTTCTCTTGCATCGTCACACATTTTTGCCGACACTGACCAACCACTTTGTTCATCTTAGCTTGCATCTCCAAATCCTTTTGCCCAGTATAAAACATTACACTTCGATATGCACTCTTCATCACTGGGATTATGTAAGGAGCACACACTCATAAATATTATTCATTCACAGTGCTGCAATTCTCACACCAATATTAGAGAATAGCAGAATACCAATCTTGCTACTGAGATGACCAGATGCTCAATTAACTAGCCAATTAATGGTCTATGGTACAGAAAATTGAATGAAATTAAGGATACATATCTGAGGAGATATCCCAGCCATGGCCATCTGCATGAGTGTGCTAAAGTAATCAGCAAGTTGGACGACATGATATATTTTAAGATTATACGACATTCAAAGAACAAGAGAAGTGGCAAAGGAATTTTCAGGAGTCTAGTCTTACATTTATCCATTCATCATTAGGATTGATGTCCACAGGTTTCATAAGACTGACAAGTGAAACACGAAGTCATGTTATTTTTTCTTAAAAAAAGAGTCAAATCATACAAACTCCATAAACAAAGAAATTAAGAAAGCAAAACCTAAAAATAATGAATTAGTTACTCCAGCACCAGGCATGAATGATAATTAGTTATGCCAAAACTAAGGAATACTGTACAGAAGATGTCTATATTCATATAACCAGAATGCAACAGAATTTTTTACCTAACAAATGACTTTCATCTCAACTTCTCCATGACTCTCATAACTATTTGACAGCCAACAACCAAGTAATTTAACAAACATTCAGGTACCTTTTAGAGAGAACTTGATCACAGATTGGGCAAGAAGCATCATTGCTTAGGATCTTATTGGCGTCATCAGGGCCTTTAAATGTTATTAAGGAAATCTATCCTGCAGAACAAGGTTGCTGCAATTTGAAGGAAATAATTTATGTGCAAAGGTAAGTTTACTGTGTTCCTATGGATACAGAAGAGGTGACCACAAGTAGTGGTGACAGCTCGTCCTTCCAATTCCCGCCAGCATGCATTGCATCTCATTGCAGCCTTCAAAATTGAATTTTTACTTCAATGTACATTGTCGGTAATAAACCTGGAAATTCTAACAGAAGAAGCTTTGGTAAATTCTCTAGAAAGTCCAATTTTCCTTCTATACTAAGTAACTATAATGCAATGCCAATTAAATAATGCAACCACCTGAGAAGCTAAATTTAAATTTAACAGTTACAATGTGGTATCATTAAGAAAAAATACTACTCATCAACCAAGTATATTTTAAGTTGAATATGCTTAAGGTAATTTCAGAGTCCTATAGACCAACTAACCAACTCCGACGGATAAGTTTTCATTAGAAATGATAAGCTAAAGTGCATCCTATGAATAAATAACTTGGTAAAAGTATGGCAACCTATTAATTCTAACAACTGCCCAATACGGCAGCCACAGAACAAAACTACAAGCGTCCTTGCAAACAGTCAAACTTTTCCATAAATATGCAAAATTAAGCACACAGTATATAATAATTAGTTATGCAGAAGCATTAAAATGAGTTAATTTTAAGTATATATATAACTAGCTGTTAATATTTTTCTAGGATATCAAACAATGGAGCACCGATAACCTGAAACAAGAGCTATTCAAAAAAAAAAAAAAAAACCTTGATGTCTAATTCTCTGCCCAAAGGTCAATCCAGATCGTGAAATTCAACTTAAACTGAAAAATCAACGAATCAATCAATCACAAGATAACCAAATAACTTAGATATCAAGTGTCAGGGGTGTTATCTACAGTAAATCCTGGTGCATCAGAAAGATTCGCACAAAAAATGAAAAAAGGAAATCCAATTCCTAGAAGCTAAAAGAGAAAATGGCGATGAAGCTGGGCGCAATTATAATTGGATTAACACACAAATGAAACTGAAATCTACCTGCAAATCGTTTGGTGATGAAGCACGGAAGAAGACGAATTACCGTCGGATCAATGCAAAAAAAAAAAAATTGATACCTTGAGATGATTAATACAAAGTCTCCCCTTCTCTACCTAAACCCTAAATTGTTTCCCCATTTCCTGCTCGGTTCCAAGGAAAAAGCAAAATGGCGGTGAGCGGGCAAGGTGCCGAATTTCAAATCACATTAAACTTTCGAAAACAAATAAAACATTATTAGAATTATTTTATTTTATCTATCTGCTGTGCAAAAATATTCACCCACCCACTAGTGGTGAACTTACACCGCCCCCGTGCCTACATGGGGCGGTGTAAGTTCATCAACCAGTGGGTGGGTGAACGGGACTAATCTGTTGTGTGTGTATAGAGGGTTAATTTCACACATCGTCTTTAACTTTTGAGTTAAGAATCGACTGAATCTTCAATCTTTTTTCTCGACTTTCTCGGTTCCCAATCTTTCATAAATTCACACCATCGGTTCTTTTTATCACTATTCCTTTTACTTTTCATAAAAATGACTGTTATATCATTTAACTTTTTAATTTTTAAAATAAAGGAGGGGATTCACCCTCCTTCTCCGCTGAATCCCGAAATTTCAGCAGCAAATGAAGGGGATTCACCCCTCAAAATGCTGTCGGAAAAGAAAGCATCATTTCTGGCAGTATTTTTGCTGCCAAAAACTGTGGCAATTCTTGGGAGGGAGAGGTGGGTGAGCTTTTTCCTTTCTTTTTAATTATTTTTAAATATTTTGTTTTTAAAATTAAAAAATTAAGGAGTATAATGGTCATTTTTTATGAAAATTTAATGGAATAGTAACAAAAATGACATATCGTGCGAATTTATGAAAGCTTGGAGATCTAGGAGGTTGAAAAAAAAGGTGTAAGACCTAATAAATTCTTAACTTAAAGGTTGGAGATGATTTGTGAAATTAACCCTATATATATAATCTGGAATTTATAAATTCATAAATAAAAAAATTTGCATATGGAATAACTACACAATAATTAGTACTGTAATGACTTCCCCCCGTCTTTTCTGTGACGAGGACTAATCGGTTCGATTCTAAATTTTGGGAAAAAGGGATAATGAATAAACGAATGTAATGCATATTTCTCTATGACGGGGACCGATCAGTTCGATTCTAAAGTTTGAAAAAAAAACTATAATGACAATTGATTCTGAAATGTGTAAATATGTACTCTTTTATGATTATTTTAGAAATTGTTTTTGTGTCAATATAAATAATTCCGTACGTTATAACTTTTATATTTTATCGTCATTATTTGTACCTATTACTTGAAAAATCTAAATCGCCACCATTGTAGAGTGTTGCCAAGCCATTATGCCAAAATCAAATATCAATGTTCAATAAGCTCAAAGCAGAGTACAATCCAATGCAAAGCGAATAAGCTAAAGCATGAAATAGTTTATCAACATAAAGACAACCAACGTTACTCACTAATTTAGTTGGTTTATCCTTCAAAACACGTCCGAAACAAGGATTAAAGAACTGATCAAAGTTACAATCAATCAATACAGTGACTCAGAGGTCTCAATAACAAGGTGCTTTAATGTTGGTATTGCCGAACAGCATGCTGTAACTTTTGCTGCTGGTTTGGCCTGTGAAGGCGTTAAACCTTTTTGTGTAATCTACTCATCCTTTATGCAAAGGGCTTATGACAAGCAAGCTAATTTGTATATGTTCTTTTTTCTTGGGGAACATTAATTATGGCCTGCCTTTTAACAGACGGAGATTTCTCTTTGATTATTCAGGTAGTGCACGATGTAGATTTGCAGAAGCTACCTGTGAGGTTCGCCATGGACAGAGCAGGCTTAGTTGGAGAAGATGGTCCGACACATTGTGGGGCGTTTGATGTTCCTTCCTGACATGGTAGTCATGGCTCCTTCTGATGAGGCCGAGCTATTTCACATGGTAGCTACTGTTGCTACTATTGATGATAGACCCAAGAGGAAATAGGGTGCGTATGGAGCTGCCCCCTGGAAACAAAGGCTTTCCTATTGAGGTAGGTTTTCATCTGATGCTCTAGTATTGAAATATTGTGTCCTTATTATCATTTCTTTATACCACCACCTATTATATAAGATGGAATAGGAATGTGGTACTTTTTCTCTGTGAAAGATGTATCTAAAGAAATGAAATCTGCTTATTATACTCATAAATCTGCAGCAATTAGTAATGGTTGTTCTAATGTCGAAGCTGACGATGCCACTATGAATTGTTCCATTCTTTGTTTGTTTTCTGAGTGCTCTTTTTTTCGTTTTTTGCTTCCGTTGATCTTGGAGCTAGGTTTAAAAGTTTAATCCATAGCTTGTAGCTTTTTAAGTAGATATTGGTTGATGTAGATTTTGGATTCAGTCAATATACAGTTTAATTCTTCAAATATTCTATCACAGTTTGGAAAAGGCAGAATATTGATTGAAGGAGAGAGAGTGGCTCTTTTGGGGTATATATGGATCAGCTGTTCAAACTGTTTGGCTACTGCTGCATTAGTAGAAAGCTATGGTTTGCGGTTATAACAGCTATGGATGCACGCTTCTGCAAGCCTTTGGATCACGCTCTTATACGAAGCTTGGCAAACTCACATGAGATCTTGATCACTGTGGAAGATGGGTCAATTGGAGGTTTTGGAACTCATTCATGGCCCTAGATGGGCTTCTTGATGGCAATTTGAAGGCTCGAATTAAATGACACCATTAACTCAAGGCACTTTAATTATATAAGCATTAGAATCTTTATTTAATTTATTTATTGGAAAGTATATAAGCATTACAAATTTTGATCAAGCATAAAGTTAAGCAATACTTGAAATGTATTTTTGGTTTTGTTGAGTTCCAAAAGCAAATCTTTTTCGAGTTTCCAATGGTTGAGGAATGACTTGGATACCAAAATTCTAAAACGGTTGAAACATAGAATTAGCTTAAGTGGTTACTTCACATAATTCCAACTTCTGCAGTGGAGGCCACTTGTTCTTCCTGATTGATACATTGACCATGGATCGACGGCTGACCAACTGACGGAAGCCGGGTTGACGCCATCACATATTGCAGCAACAATTTTTAATATACTTAGGAAAGCCAGAGAGGCTTTGGAGGTAATGTCTGAGGTGTAATAACTGTATAAACTAAATACTTTTAACTCGTTTTCATTTCTCCATGAATGTAAAAATATAATCTTAGGATGGATTTAGGCTCTTATGTAATCAGGTTAAGAACTTATTGATGACATATATAGAAATATAAAGAAATATATTCACATGTAGCTTAGCTGCATGTAAAGATTCATTTACAATCTGTTTCTTGGATGCCAAATACAAAAGGTTCTCTATAACTGCTCTCAGAACTTGACGATCATTTTTAGGTATAGGTTTTTTAAGATCCATCAAAGAACATTACTAAAGAAATTCAAGTTCATGGTTTTATTTTGTAATCGTTTACACATAATGGAACAGAGGAAAAAACAATGACATACTGTGGCATAATGAAATACTAAAGATAATGGACTATAGTAAGTATAGCAACGTTGGTTTAAGACTGCCCAAAAAAGAGCTGACTAATTGGCATCAAACAGTGCAAACTTCCAATCTTTCTTCTCTCTCTTTGACAATCTTGTTTGATACTAATCACTCAACTCTGAAAAGAGACAACGAAGGATAATTAAATTAGGAAATTAAAAAAATTCACAGAACACATAATTCCTGGGCATAATCTACGTGGTGCTAGCTGCTGCATAGAGCTTAAAGAACATCGTCATCTTTCTTCAATACATAGCAGTAAAGAAAATACACAATCTACTGTAAAATGAGTGACTGATGTTCTCTGAACAGGTACTTCATCAGGTCAATCTTTTTCCCTTTGTTTGGAAACAAATTAAGATTTTCAAAGAGAGAGAGAGAGAGAGAGAGTAATTACTAAGAAAGCTAAAAATGTTTTTAGAAGAGTTGAAGAAACTTTCAAATGTGTAAAGCAAATCGTTGTCATAGGAGCCAATTAGGATTTTGTTGAACGAGGTGCTTTTTTTTTTGGGGACCGGGGGAGGGGGAATTTTTAAAATTAGGGATTTGGAGCCCGGAGATTTGATGGATCTTGATGATAGGAAATTGGGGAGAGAATGAAGAGTGATTATGTAGAGGTTCATGGAGTTTGCAACTGCTCGAGTTCAGTTGTTGCAGATTTCTTAATGAAATTGCCGAAAGACTAAATTTTTGTGGAAATTTATGAACATGTCCAAATGGTTTTACTAGAGGCATGCTTTCTTTAAGGTATGATGAAATTATTTTAGGATTTTTTAGTGGATTCTTGGATTACTGTTGAAATTATTATCAATTACTTTTGATTAAGTTACAGATATTGAAGTGTATTTTTTATTAGAGAATTTGGAAATATGAAGGAAAAGGTAGCCTTTTATTATTTAGATTAGATGAGTCATTAAAATCTGAATACTGAAAAACTATTCCAACTCTCTGTATTTATACGAAGAAAATGATTATTTGTTGGTTTTATTTGAGAGTTGGATTGGTTTTGCAGGACGAGTTGATCCTCCAAGATCTCTAGATGGAGATGATCTGAAAACCTTAAGACTGGTTGTCTAGTCATAGACATACTTGGTGATGATGAAGATGAGGCTTTAAAGAATTGTTCCTCTTCTAAGAACGTGGAAGTTCCGGTCTTAAGATCAATAGATGGTTCCAAAAATGATACGAGAAGCATTCAATCGGAACATATGATGTGAATTTCAAATTTGCAAGAATTTTGACGTTTGCAATGCTTGCAGGTATCTCTGCCCAGCTTTTACTTTAATTAACCAATGCTTGAGTAGGTTTTTTATGAAGAAATTCACCTAACTGATTAGCATCCAATAATGTGTAAACTGAAGTCTATGACTATTTTCTTCTGTAACCAATTTTATCAAATGTGGCCGAACTGAGTTTGGTAGTAATATAAGGACTAACATGTTCATGAAAATGTAAAGCTTTGGCTCTAAACAATTTGGTTCAGATTTTTTAAATTAACTTTGATTTAGGTATTGTATCTTTTGCACCGTTATGTGGTCGAATTACAAATGGGTCTCAATTTATTTAAAAAGTCTGGTGAATTAAATGTGTAACACTCTGTGAAATTTCAAGAATTCCATAGTGACATTTTTGGGATAATAATTGAACCACTTCTCGAATAATGCTCAACTATAAACAATCGGTTAGTGAATTTTGTTATCAGATAGTTAGTCGTGACATTCTATAAGAATTTGAAGATACTCTAATTTACTTTGACAAGAATAAAATGATTGTTTGAATTTATATCGACTATCTCTATCGGTTAGAAGTGATGGCCAAAAGAATGATTATGTCCAATCGTTTAGCGAATTGGGTGCAAAAGAATGCTTAAAGCTAGAATGTGGTACTTAACTAGTATAGTCGAAAACAGAAGGACTTAATTATAGAGTACATTAAGTAGAGGGATTCATTAAGTAATAAGTAAAAAAATCTAGTGATACTTGGACACTTAGAAAATTTCTCACATGAATCAAATTGGAGACCACTTGGCATTCTTTGAGGCAAGAATTCTCCCAAGCTTCCAATTAGACTTATTTTCATTGGCTAAATTATATAGGGATAGTTGGAGCCTTTTTCATAGGTGGAATCTAAAAATTTCTATAAAATAAGTAAGAAATTCGTCTATAAAAGGAGCTAGTCTTAGAATACTACCATGCTTAAAAATGCTACTTTGCTTGAAGAATACCAAGAATTTGGAGGTATCTTTCCACTCAAAAATATCCAAGAATCTTTAAAGAAACAAGATCAAAGGTGAATAACCAATGTTTTGGTTTCCCTTGGCATGCATAAGTTTTTAAAAGAAGAACATTTGTTTTGATGTCATACTATGATAAAAAATGAAATGTTTTCTTCATGTGAATCTCCAGTATTATTCTACTCATTTTGTATTGGTTTTCTTTGAATTGTTTCCATACTATGACCTATTCATTGATTTCGGGATATGGACGATTAGTATGGTAGTTGATTTGATTTCATAATGCTATTTGCTTGGAATTCCGGTAAGGGTCAGCTGGAATTAAGTGTGAATCCACTTAATATTGTATTTCCATGATGAACTTGGCATTTGGATGGTATCATTGCGCGCTACGGGTAGTAGGTGATTCTAATGCTTGAGCCCTATTATGCATTCAAAAAGGTTCATGCATCTTTATGTTTCTTGAACTTGTGATGTAAAAATAATTTTTGTAACCTTGTGGCAAATCAAAATGTTGAGTTACTGACGGGGTACATAGTACTCACTTCGTATTTATCTTCTCTTTTGTAGATGATCAATTGCAAAATTTACGAACATCAAGTAGAAGAGTGGAGCACGTCTCCGGACTCAAGTGAGATATTGAATGTGGTGGAAACCGACCTATAGGCCTACTATGAAGATGCTCCTTTGTTCCTAATGTATTTAGGAACAACCTACGAATTCAATGTATTTTGTGCCTACACCCTTGCACATTTACACTATGATAAAATTTGGAGGGATAAACCTATGTTTTCACTTAGTAAAAGAATCTAGTAAGAAGGTAAAAGTAGAAGAATAAGTATATGTATGGAGATATGTATATATATATATCAATAAGGTGAAACATGGCATGTAATGTAAGAATATAAGAAAAACTTTTGTATAGATTGGGAGCCTAATTTCCTATGTAAAGGCTTCCAAATCCTTTGTTCGGCTAGTTGATCAATAAAATGGTTTATCATGAATGTTTGCTTTAGTATTTAATTTAAACACAAAAAACAATCCATGAGTTTTAAAGCCAAACCAACCTATACGTATATGAAAGTTCATACGAAAGTAAAAGAAATTAGTAAGTCACCTTTAAAAATATTTCATTGATAGTATAACGCTAGGTAAAAATAGAGAAATCAAAAGAAACATTACAATTACCTTATGAAAATTTAGGAACTTATTTGATTGGCATGTCTCGTTTCTCGTTAGCATTTTAATTACTTTGAAATAATACAAGAATTTCTGCCAGTGGAACAAAGAAACAACTTAATAATAATGATGGAATAACGGGGGCGTGACAAGAGTAGTATCAGAGTGATGTTCCAAGGGCCACCACAAACATATCTTACTTGTACGAGACATTCTCCTGGGCCAGTTGCAAGTAAGTAAATAATTACCAAGTTATAAGTAGCATATGTATCTTTGTATAGTTTCCTAAAGCAAGGTTATTAGTTACATGATAGATAGAGTTAAAATTATTTTTGTGTTTTGATTTATCTCTCTTTGGAATACTAGTTTGAAAGCGTAGATTGTGAATTTGAATACAAAATGACCTTACCAAGTAGTAGAAGAAAGTGCTTAAGGAATGAAAATAAGTTGCTAAAGTAATGCAAAGGTTGACCAAAGGCAAGAAGAATGTGAGAGAAAAAAATGATGGTTTTTAGTTTGGTTCCAAGTATTAGGGCAACCTTAAGAGATGTTATATGGCCCCTATCTATACTAGGTTATGCCTTGGAATCAAAATGACCACAAGAAAAGCAAGAAAAAGGGGACAAAAAGCAGCTAAAAATGTAAAAAAGGGAATGGAAGTTGGGTACAAAATATGGGCTGGCGCACCACTTGAGTGGTGCAGCCGCCTCATGCCTTCTACACTCGGGGCAGTAATTGGACAGTCATGGGTGTGGCCGCACTAGTTCAATAAGGCAACCGCCCCCACACTTTCTGTCCCAGGGAGCATTGGCTATGCGGCCGCATGAAGGGGATTTGTGGCCACATGGTGTTTCCAAACCAGATTTTTCCAAAAATTTACACCAAAGTCCCTAAACTTCTGAATCGTTTAGGATTGGCCCCCAAAAATTATTTTATGCCTTTTTAAGTTTCAAACTCCATTTTTCTTTATATGATTGCCTACTATTTGGATTAAAGAAGTTTCATTTGGCAATTTTGTATTTAAACTAAATCTTAATATTTCTTGAACTCGATCCATAAATTGCAACGTTAATTCCATCATTGATTTCTAATTTCCTTAAGCCTTTGATTTCATAATAATCCATTTTTACATGAACTAAATTTTGATTTTTGTACACTTCGTTATTAAAATGATTAAATTCCCCATTCTTGATAAATTCGTTAAAGTATGATTTTGGAAATTAATGGACGATTAACTTATCTTATGAAGCATTATATGTTTGCATACATTATTTGAGAAATTTGACCAACACAGTCGACTAAGAATCAAATTTTTAAATAGTCTATAACACCAGATTTTGAACCATACTTTAAATTTATGAACAGGCATAGAACCATGTCCTAAGACGAGAATACAAATCATACTATAGAAAGATTGACTCAACTTATGAGTCAACAAGCCCGTCAAATCGATCTGTTATTCCAACAAAACTCAAACGGGGAATCGTCTCAAAGCAAGAACGATAAA
Source organism: Nyctanthes arbor-tristis (assembly GCA_963692815.1). Taxonomy (NCBI): domain Eukaryota; kingdom Viridiplantae; phylum Streptophyta; class Magnoliopsida; order Lamiales; family Oleaceae; genus Nyctanthes; species Nyctanthes arbor-tristis. Next base: position 23,562 of record CAVNYN010202138.1, read on the forward strand.
AATGACACTAAGGAACGATTCTGTCACCTCAAACCCCCTATTTTTGAAGAAGCAAAAGACCCGGTAGAAGCAGAAAATTGGATACAAATAATTGAAAGAATGTTAATCTACGCTTATGTTCCCGATCAAGAAAAAGTAAAATGTGCTACTTTTATGTTAAGAGGGAGCGCATGCTACTGGTGGGACACCTTAATAAGTGTGGGGAAACCAAAGAAATGACTTGGGAAGAGTTTCACGAGAAATTCCGCCCCAAGTATTTTTCTACTACTGCCAGAAATCAAAAGTTGAACGACTTCATCCATCTTAAGCAGAACTAAATGACAGTGTCAGAATATTCTCAAAATTTTGAGGAACTGCCCCGATTTACTACTCATATGTTGGGGACAAAGGAATTAAAAGTAAATCGATATATCAAAGGTTTGAAGCCTAAATTGGCCAAAGATGTGTTAGTGTCAGGAATCCAAGTTTTGAATTTTGCTGTGGTTATAGATTGGGCATTACTTGCAGAGCAAGCAGAGTAAAAAATTATTCGAACTAGGGAGAATCGACCCCTTTATTCTCAAGGTTCAAATTGCAAACTAAAATGGAGTTCTTCAGGAAGAAATGGAAATAAAGGGAATAAAAACCATATAGGAATACAAAGGCCAAGCCAATAATAAGAAGTCGAGGACCCAAGGAGAGCCAATGAGGAATAATCCACCACGATGTATGACATGCAACAAGGTACACTCAGGCTCGTACCAAAAAGAGATAGGGCTATGCTACGGGTGTGGTAAAGAAGGGCATGTGTGTTAAAGATTGCCCAACTAATCCAAAGGCCAACAATCTCACGGGGAGAGTTTTTGTTATGGTCCAAACTGATGCTACTACTAGCAATGATGTTATTACACGTACGACCTCTATTCATGGTAGTTCTGTATACACTTTATTTGACTCTAGTGCTATTCATTCATTCATTTTTATAACGTTGCTCGAGATGCAAATTTTGCAATATTTCCAATGTCGTTAGAAATGAATGTTAAACCACCTTCCGGAGTAACTTATGTGGTAAAGGATCTTATGTCTAATGTAAAAATTCAAATAGAAGATGACATATATCTGGCATATTTGATCATTTTCAACCTTATAGATTTTGATGTAATCTTGGGAACATATTAGCTATCTAAGCATGGGGTGACCATTGATTGCCGAGCTCAAACTTTGAAATTTCCAGAAAAGAACTCCATACCATTTTCTAAACCACTAAAAAGTATCCGAACAATAATCTCAGCCTTCCAAGCCCACAAGCTATTGAAACAAGGTCATTTGGGTTTTTGGTTAGTTTACATCAAATTAAGGCTGAAAATCCTGCCTTAATCTCATCCTTACCTCTAGTTTAAGAATATCTGGACATATTTCCAGATGACTTGCCTCGATTACCTCTAAACTGTGAGGTCAAGGTATATCCTAGTACTGAACCAATCTCTAAAGCCATGTATCGTATGTCACCAATTGAGTTAAAGGAGCTTCGAACTCAATTAGATGAACTGCTTAATAAGGGCTTTATTTGACCTAGCATATCCCCTTGAAGTGCACCAGTTCTATTTGTAAAGACGAAGGATGGATCTATGCGGATGTGTATCGACTACCGGGGATGGAATAAGGTTACAATAAAGAACAAGTACCATCTTCCACGCCTTGATGATTTATTAGATCAACTAAGAGGGTCAGCAATCTTTTCCAAAATTGACTTGTGATCCAGCTATTACCAATTAAAAATAAAGGATGGTGATATTCCCAAGTCAGCCTTTAGCACAAGATATGGGCATTTTGAATTCATGGTCATGCCATTTGGCTTGACTAACGCTCCCGCGGCTTTTATAGACCTTATGAATCGAATGTTCAAGGAGTATTTGGATAAATTTGTGATCGTATTTATTGATGATATATTGATCTATTCGAGAACACCAAGCACTTACATTTGGTCTTGCGAACTTTAAGGGAAAAAAACTGTACGCAAAATTTTCAAAATGTGAATTCTAGACCGAAAAAGTAATTTTCCTTGGTCACATTGTGGACCAAAGAGGAATTTTAGTTTACCCAAGTAAGGTGAAAGATGTAATAAATTGACCTCAACCTACAACTCCTACAGAAATACGGAGTTTCTTAGGATTAGCTGGATACTATCAGAGATTTGTTAAAGATTTTTCAAAAATTGCGGTTCCTCTTACACGGTTAACCAAGAAAAATGTACAATTTAAATGGACCAAAGATTGTGAAAGAAGCTTCGAGTAGTTAAAGAAGCAACTGACCATAGGACCTATCCTCACAATCCCCGAAGAAGATGGTAAGTTTGTTATTTATAGTGATGCATCCAAGTATGGACTTGGATGAGTGCTAATGCAAAATGACAAAGTCGTGGCATATGCATCTAGGCAGTTGAAGCCTTATGAAAAGAATTATCCCACCCACGACTTGGAGCTAGCCGATTTAGTGTTTGCCTTGAAAGTTTGGCGACACTATCTCTATGGAGCGAGGTGTGAAATTTATGCTGATTATAAAAGTTTGAAGTATTTCTTTACTCAGAAAGAACTAAACATGTGGTAATGAAGTTGGCTTGAAATGGTAAAATGCTATGATTGTACAATTAATTACCACCCAAGGAAAGCGAACGTGGTGGCTGATGCTTTAAGTCGGAAAGCCATTGTCAATGAAATAAGGCCTAAAGAATTACAGAAGGAGATTGAAAAGCTTGAGTTGGAACTTTTACCAAATGGAGATACAAAGCTAAGGACTATGACTGTAGAACCAACACTAATATAGCGGATAAAAAAAGGACAAAAGGTTGACAAATTTGCTAAAAAGATGCTAAATAACTTGGAAAATAGATTAGAATCTCCTTTCAATGTATCAAACCAAGGACTACTGAGGTACAAGGATAGATTATATGTATCAGAAATAGGGAATCTACAGGAATGTGTTTTGAAAGAGGCGCATAGCAAACCATATACTCTACATCCTAGTTCTACAAAAATGTATCGTGACATAAAGAAATTATATTGGTGGCCCGACATGAAGCGGCATATTGTGGAATTTGTAGCTAAATGCCTCACTTGTCAACAAATAAAAGTAGAGCACCAACAACCAGCTGGAACATTACAACCATTGGAGATTCCCAAGTGGAAATGGGAGAAAATATCAATGGACTTTGTTAGTGGACTACGGAAAGTCCTCAAAGGATATGATGCCATATGGGTAATCGTAGATCGCCTAACAAATTCGGCATACTTTATTCCCATTAAGATGACCTTTAAAATGGAGCAACTTGCTGAGTTATACATTCGGGAAATCGTTAGATTACATGATGTTCCAGAGATCGGAATCACATCTAATCGAGACCCGCGATTCTTATCATGATTTTGGAAAGAAGTTCACCAAACTTTGGGGACACAATTAAATTTAAGTACTGCCTTTCATCCCCAAACCGATGGGCAATCCGAATGTACCATTCAAACCCTTGAAGACATGCTTCGAGTGTATGCCATAGAGTTTCCACAAAAATGATATATTATTTACCCTTGGCTGAATTTTCATACAATAACAGTTATCATTCCTCAATCCAGATGGCACCGTACGAGGCATTATAAGGAAGGAAGTACAGATCGCCCTTGTATTGGAATGAAGTAAGAGAAAGGAAAATAAACAATTCAGAAATGATAGAAGAAATGATTAAAATAGTGGAAAAGTTCAAGGAAAATTGAAAGCCGCACAAGACCGTAAGAAAAGCTACACTGATCAAAGACGACGGCCATCAGAATTCGAGGTTGGAGATCAAGTGTTCGTCAAAATATTGCCAATAAAACAACTCCTACGCTTTGGAAAACGAGGCAAATTGACTCTTCGTTACATTGGACCATTTGAAATAACAAAGAGAGTTGGAGTAATCACTTATGAATTGAAGTTACTAGAAATAATGAGTCGGATCCACCCTGTATTTCATATCTCAACACTAAGAAAATATATACCGGATCCTTCTCATGTACTTTCAGAAATTCCTTCTGACATACAGCCAGACTTAACCTTGGAGGAATCACCTGTGAAGATCTTAATACGCTATACAAAAAGATTGCGTAATAAAGAAATACCCTTCGTCTGCATACTATGGAAAAGTAAAGTCATGGAAGAAGAAACGTGAGAACAGGATGATGAAATGAAGAAACAATATCCCGAATTATTTACAGGTAATTTTGAATTTCGAGGATGAAATTATTTTAAGCGGGGTAGATTGTAACACTCCGTGAAATTTTAGGAATTCCATAGTGGCATTTCTGGGATAATAATTGAATCACTTCTCAAATAATGCTCAACTATAAACAATTGGTTAGTGAATTTTGTCATCAGATAGTTAGTATAAGAATTTGAGGATACTTTAATTTACTTTGACAAGAATAAAATGATTGCTTGAATTTATATCGACTATCTCTATCGGTTAGAAATGATGGCCAAAAGAATGATTATGTCCAATCGGTTAGCGAATTGGGTGCAAAAGAATGCTTAAAGCTAGAATGCAGTACTTAATTAGTATAGTCGAAAACACAAGGACTTAATTATAGAGTACATTAAGTAGATGGATTCATTAAGTAATAAGTGAAAAAAATCTAGTGACACTTGGACACTTAGAAAATTTCTCACATGAATCAAATTGAAGACCACTTGGCATTCTTTGTGGCAAGAATTCTGCCAAGCGTCCAATTGAACTTATTTTGATTGGATATTTATAAAATATCTGGGGACAATTGGAGCCTTTTTCATTGGTGGAATCCAAAAATTTCTAGAAAATAAGTAAGAAATTCGTCTATTAAAGGGATCTAGTCTTAGAACACTACCAAAAGACTTCCAAAACTCTCTCATGGCCTCTCAAACAAAGCTTCTTTAATATATATATATATATATATATATAAGCCCTACTTAAAAAGGCTACTTTGCTTGAAGAATACAAAGAATTTGGAGTTATCTTTCTACTCAAGAATATCCAAGATTCTTTAAAGAAACAAGATCAAAGATGAGTGACCAATGGTTTGGTTTCCCTTGGCATGTATAAGTTTTTAAAAGAAGAGCATTTGTTTTGATGTCATACTATGATAAGAAATGAAATGTTTTCTTCATGTGAATCACTAGCATTACTCTACCCGTTTTGTATTGGTTTGCTTTGAATTGTTTCCATACTATGACATATTCAATGATTCTGGGATAGGGACGATTAGTATGGTAGTTGATTTGATTTGATAATGCTCTTTGCTTGGAATTCCAGCAAGGGTCAACCGGAGTTAAGTGTTGATCCACTTAATATTGTATGGCCATGACAACTTGGCATTTGGATGGTATCATTGTGCGCTACGGGTAGTAGGTAATTCTTGTGCTTGGGCCCTATTATGCATTCAAAAAGGTTTGTGCATCTTTACGTTTCTTGAACTTGTGATGTAAAAATAATTTTTGTAACCTTGTGGCAAATCAAAATATTGAGTTACTCATGGGGTACATAGTACTCACTTCGTGTTTATCTTCTCTTTTGTAGATAATCAATCGCAAAATTTACAAACATCAAGCCGAAGAATGGAGGATGTCTCCGGACTCAAGTAAGATATTGCATGTGGTGGAAACCGACCTATGGGCCTATTATGAAGATGCTCTTTTGCTCCTAATGTATTTAGGAAACCTACGAGTTCAATGTATTTTGTGCCGACACCCTTGCACATTTACACTATGATAAAATTTGGAGGGATAAACCTATGTTTTTCACTTAGTAAAAGAATCTAGTAAGAAGGTAAAAGTAGAAGAATAGGTATATGTATGGAGAGAGATATATATATATATCAATAGGTTGAAGCATGGCATGTAATGTAAGAATATAAGAAAAACTTTTGTATGAATTGGGAGCCTAATTTTCCATGTAAAGGCTTCCAAATCCTTTGTTCGGCTAGTTGATCAAGGAAAGGGTTTTTATATGGTTTATCATGTATGTTTGCTTTAGTATTTAATTTAAACACGAAAAACAATCCGTGAGTTGTAAAGCCAAACCAACCTATGCATATAAGAAAGTTTATATGAAAGCAAAAGAAATTAGTAAGTCGCCTTAAAAAATATTTTATTGATAGTATAACTCTAGGTGAAAATGGAGAAATCAAAAGAAACATCACAATGACCTTAGAAAAATTTAGGAACTTATTTGATTGGCACGTCTCATCCCTTCTTAGCATTTAATTACTTTGAAATAATACAAGAATTTCTGTCAATGGAACAAAGAAACAGTAATAATAATAACGATGGAATATAGGGGCGTGACAAAATGAGTGTTCGAGTTTAATTGGGAAGATTCTAATTCAAAAGTGAACTTTAGTAATCTATATCTCGTTGCTTGCATCTATATCTCTGCCATGACATTTTTTTGCATATTGACTATGGTCTTATGGATAATGAGATATATAAGTTGGATATGCTATGTTGAATAAAGAGTGCGAATTCACTATCGGTTCCATAACTTTCTTCTCATTCCCTCTCTTGGAGTTGTACCCATTGTAACTTGGCTATTCTTGTGGATGGAAAAAATTTTTCACAAGTGAAAAATTATGAACTGATTACTTATTTGCAGCTATTTTATTCTTATTCTTATTATTTTTTGCTCTGGATTTAGCTTTTCTAATTTAGCTAATAGGACTTTGTAGTATATACATACTTTTATGAGTTGTTGCCTCTGTCTTGTGCACCGACTTTGTTTGCTAATTAATAGCTAACTTTTGCAAAAGACATTTTTGTTGAAATGCTGCTCAATCTTTATCTTGGACGAAGCTCATAAAAGAAGCCCGTATTACACGTACTTTTTCACGTTATGCAAGAATATCAAATGACTTTTGGAACCTCTTTGATTATGATGTCATCTCCCCGTTTGTTAATATTTTTTATATTTTTTGCAAACACATTAGAAATGTCCAAGTCCCACTTAGCATTCTGTTTCTAATTTGAAGTAGAAATAGCATGAGATTGCTCAGGAATTATTCCAGTTTACTTTATTTTTGTGTTGGCAGAGGAAATAGGAGATGTAGCAGAAGAGGTTTTTGTTGGTGAAATTATTACTTTGAGAATAGGATCCATCCATGTCTTTGGCAAGATGCATTTAAAATCCCAGACCAACTGACAAAGAATTCCTCTCTTTTTCTTCACGCGTCTGTGGCCCTATATATAGTTTTTATTTATTGAGAATCTAGCTATATTCAATTAAATGTTTCACTTATTTGCTTGTTCACTTTAGAACGTGTTTGATTGGAAATATTTTCTAAGAAAAATATCAAATTTCTAAGGAAATTTCCATCATGGTGCCTTTGATTGACAAATAGACATGGAATTTGTTTGATTGACAAATAGAAATGGAATTGGAATTTCATGGTACAATTCTTTTAAGCAAAATTTTCCTCATTTTTCTGGAAAATCAATTATCACCTCTCTCTGAGTAAAAAATTTTTCCATGAAAGTTGGAAAAAATTTTTTTTTTCCATCTTTTCGTATCAAATGTGCCCTTAGTGTAATTTACGCAAGATATTCCTCATGCATACTCTTTTTAGATACAAGGGCGATACAAGGGAGGGGAGGTGTGGCTCTTTTTAGAAAATCAACAGTATTAGTTAAGAAACATAAAGTAAATAGAGGTCACTGTCAGAAATAGAATGTAGATAGAAACCACTGTCGGAAACATAAGGTAAACAGAGAACACTGTTAGAAACAGAAAGTAAACGGAACCCACTATCAGAAACAGAGAGTAAACAGAAGCTTCTGTAGGAAACAAAAAGTAAACAGAAATAGAGGCCTGTATTTTACACAACGTCCTTAAAACATATTAGTTCCCAATATACAGGACGTCTGTTTCTCCGGATACAACGGTCAAGACTTGGAGGAATAACGCTAGAACAGAGCTATGAAATTTCTACCTAGGCGAACCTAAACTGTGCCTGAACAATATCACGATAAGAAGGTTTAAGAAAGGAAGATGTGGAGAATTCTTCTTGCGAATATTTATTGGAGTTGAATGATAGGAGCTTCAACATTTACACCAGTTACAACTCTTCACATTCTACACATGATTTAAGTGTTAAAATTTCACAACTTATTTAGCAAAACTCGGTCAGACTACGCGTCCACTTTCGGTTTGACATTCGTGTATGAAGGCTGTGCTCGCATACAAGTTCAATGGTCCGGAGTGTATTTCTAATCCGTGTATCAGTTACACAATTTACACATTACAAATATGTTAACATATGTAAACAGGTCATTAGAATACTATTTTTTTCAACGTGGGACAAAGTTCCCCCAATACTTAAACTCATTTCTTACGACAAAATTTGGTACCCAATTTCTCATTCACCCAACTACCATTTTGGGCAAATAAATATATGATATCGAAGTTCTCGACAAGGAAAACACAAATCCAAATTCATATATCAAAATTAAGAATCGAATAACAGTCAAAGTTATGTCTAAAATGCCTATATTTCCAAACAGTTCTAACACAAGACCTCCAATCACAATCCTTATGAATACTAATTTATAGAGATCCTGTACAATCACACAAAATATAAAAAATAATATAAAAAATAATAATAGAAATTTTAGAGTATTACAACTAGTCTCTCCATGGCTTCAGAGGGGGAAAAAACAAAATCTGGTGTCTCCGAAATGTTGATATTCTTTATGGAGACGATGCTATCAGAAAATTTGGGAAACGCATGGGTCCCTGCAATTTGTTTTAACTTACATAGAAATCATTTCGACTTTTTGTATATTCGTCTATTATAATATATATATATATATATATATATATGGCGTAGATTGAGTGTGTCGGCGAGGACTTTTTTACTTTTTGAGCGAAAGCAGATTCATTACATGTCTCAGTTAGCTAAATTGGCATACAATCCAAGTAAATTTGTCAAAGAATAAATGGCAATGAAAACTTCACAATGGCGTTGGGGAGGACTTTTGAAAAAAACCTTAAGAAGTGCTTAAAAGATACTTAAATACATTTTAGCACAATAAGCACGTGTAAACAGTTGAGTCCATCTATAGAATCAACGATTCGTTTTGCTAATGTATTGTACCAATACAGTTATAAAATACATACATTAACAGAACCAATTATTGGTTCTTTAGAATTTGACTCTTTAGAATTTTTGTCAAACATTTAGCTCTAGTGCAGGACTAGTAGTAAAATAGTTAAGAAAAACTACTAAGGTTCAAGATAATGTATGCAGCACTGGAAGACTAGTTTCTACTTTTCCTGCAGTGTAGACACAAGTTCCCAATAAGATATTTCGTGCTAAAATGAAACGATTGCAAAGGTCTCACTGCAAGAGTATGAAAATGCCAAAAATGTTCATATAATAGGATTTCCTTGTGTTACACCCAGCGTGGGTTGAAGACCATGCGAAGGAACAGCATCATCAATGGTGAAGTGAAGAGCCATCCCAGACAACCATGCACAAATCGGACAAAGGGGCGGAAAGATAAGCTGTGACTAAAATCGAACAATGGCTAATCTAACAACAAGAAAAGGGTAGTAGTAAACCCATTCCCTAAAACGAAATCCAGCATTTCTCAGGCTTACAATCTATGATGCTTTTCCGAACGGGGTTTTCCTGTTGGGTTCAAAAACATACTTGATCAGGGATTCCTTGATTGGCAGCAACTCCGGGAACTCTTTCTTCAACTTGGAGGCATCCATTTCATTGTTGCTTCTAGGAGCAACTATAACCTTTGCTTGCTCTTCAAGTGTGAAGTTTACCCACTTGAAGTCTGGATCGATATATTTCTTGTACATCTCCAAAATCTCATTGTGGCTGACAACACCAGGGTTCGTGAAGTTCCATATGCCCCTAAGGTTTCGCTTTGCCATCTCGATTGAAATTGGAAGAAGCTCGTCCAATATGGTCATACTGTTGGGAATATTAACTACCTTGTTGTACCGAGAAATCTTAGTAATGAAATTGCGTGGGTTATTCAGGTCAGAAGATATAGGCATTCGGACTCTTAGTGTGCAAACATTGTCATATTCTTTCAGCAGTTCTTCCACCTGATTAATAAGACAAGACAGCATTCATAAGACCAGGCATCAACTTGATGCTAAGAAATCAAAATAAACAGAAAAACACAGGAGTAATACTTTGAAGAATAACAGGGAAAAATTACCATGGCCTTGGTCTTTGAATAGAAAGAACCAACGAAATTGGGTTTATCTTCCTCCTTAAACCCAATCCCAGATCCCTGAGGGTGTGTGGCATCATATTCAAATATACAACCTGTAGCGAAGTTGATCATCAGAAGACCTTGTTCTCTGCATACATCTGCTAAGTTTAGTGCACCAGCAACATTGGCGCGGATTGTTTCTGTCTTGTGAGTTTCACACCAATCAACATTGGGTCTACCAGTCACACCAGCAGCATTAAATACATGAGTTGGTTTGACTGTACGGATATCTGCCAAAAGCTGTGAACGATCTTCCAAGCGTCCCTTAGTGTACTCATATGGAATTCCCTGCATCTCACATAACTTCCCAAGCAACCCACCTATCCACCCAGTCCTCCCAAAGATCAAAAACTTGAAGGGTGGTTTTTGAGTACAACTGCTGCTCTTAGAAGTTGGAACCAACATTCGCGTTTGATTAGATTTGCCTGAAAATTCAGACTTCTCAGAATTGGATCTCAGAACTTCATCATAATGTCTTTCTATGCCACCAGGCATCATTAGCGTTCTAGGATGAGGAAGCAATGCTCCAGATACATCACCCCACCAATCAGGATTGCTGATATACCATTCCTTAGTCTTTTTCAATCCTTCTACCCACGCGGTTCTCTCAGTCCAACCCAAATTCTTCAACTTCTGATCATCTAGGAAGTATCGTTGATCATTAAATGGCCTATTGTCCACAAACTCAATACTTTTGCCTGGATCCATGTTAAAAAGATTACAAATATCTTCGGCAACATCAATCACTCTCCTCTCCTTCGTAGTTCCGATGTTGTAAACATGACCAATTTCTCCCTTATGTAGAATGATTTCAAATGCCTCAGCAACATCCTCACAATAGAGATAACTTCGCACGTTAGAACCATCACCATGAATAGGAAGTGGTTTCCCTCCCATGGCTAAAAGGATGAACTTTGGGATTAACTTTTCAGGAAACTGATTTGGACCATAAACATTATTTCCTCTAGTGGTTATCACAGGTAATCCATAAGACCTTCCATAAGCCATTACAAGCATTTCAGCCCCGGCTTTGGTAGCCGAATATGGGTTTGTGGGCAGGAGTTGTGATGCTTCGTGATTTCCTACAAGAGCATCCTCATCAGTCTCTCCATAGACTTCATCTGTGCTTACATGGATAAACCTTTTGATCTGGCCAGTGACCTTGCAGGCTTCTAACAGTACATGGGTGCCATAAATGTTATTCTTGGTGAACTCAAAGCTGTTACCAAAAGAATTATCAACATGTGTCTGGGCTGCGAAGTGCATTATAGTATCAATGGACTCGGTGATTAGGAGATAGTTGACAAGATCGGCACTGCCAATGTCCCCCTTCACAAACCTGAAGTTTGGTGACATATTTGAAGGAAGGAGGTTTTTAAGATTTGAACAGTAATCAAGTTTGTCTAGAACAACAATCTTGTACTCTGGGTAGTTTCTGACAAGCCTATTTGCAACATGAGATGCAATAAATCCAGCAGCACCAGTAATCAAAATGTTCTTGGGGGTATGAGTCGTCATGATAACTCAATATCTATAACAAAAACAAAAGAAAAACATTTTTTTAGTTTCATATTAAACAAAGCAAGCAGCATGGATGGAGAAACGGCTTCTCACAAATGACAAACCCACACACATCGAAGCAAGTCAAGGGTGGGATCAGGGGTGTAATGGCTTCAATTATAAAATGCTTCAAAATGCACTGAATAGCATCAAGTCAGTTTTTGATAAATTACCTAAACGGCGAGGCAGAATCTACTCATGAAATTTTACATTCCATCTTCATTTTCCTTAACTTTATTATGTAATAAGATTTGCACGGTATTAGCCATGAATATCACCTCAATCATTTAGGCGGCAACTTGTTACTTTTATTTCAACATAACATATTACAATACGAGGTACAACCAAATTTTAGCAACAACTTACATGAGAATTAGCATCTAACAACTTGGCAAAGCCAGTTGATAGTATCGATCAAAATTTGCTCAAGTTTATCTGAACCAGATCCACTCAAAACATGTATTAAATCCGAAATTTCCATTATTGGCCAGCAACTCATTAAATTTAATACCTATTTAGTTGCATACTCGAGAAAAAAGCATCATTACAGATACAGAGCGTGTAAAAACATACCCTTAAACATAGTTTTAATGAACGCTTTGATGAAATCTTATTAATGATATTGATGACCACGTAATCGGCAGGAGATCAAGCAAAATTAAGAAAGTCCAGATCACAAAACTAAATAATGACATAATTTATTAAAAAATAAAAAAAATAAGCCACTTTACATCAACTTACTTGATTTTCAGAAGGATCCGCCAAACACAAAACCAATGAAAAGGGAAGAAAACTGAACAATAACCCTCCAAAGATGGATTATTGTCAAAGAGAGAAAATAGAAGAGAGAAGCAAGCAGAGATAATCAATAAATTTCCCTCAACTATACATATGTAGACACGCGATTTCCCACTTTATACCCAACAAATAACGCAATACACCGTTCAATTTATCCCACAATTTTCTTCGAGTAATTTTGTGTTCTGCTATTGGATTATTAATTAATAATAATATTAAAACAGGAATACAAATTGAATACAAAACCGTGTTTAATCATGCAAAATGAATGGACGCGCATGTGCGGCACAATACGAGAGAGAGAGAGAGAGAGACGGAAGGCGACACCTTCTGCCGTAGTTGTGGGGGCGAGGAAGTCCGGGGATGCGGATTGACAAGTGGAGACGAGACGCAATACACGAGTCTTGAGGAAGAAAAATCTTGAATGTGTTTTATTTTACAAGTTAAAATTTTTGTCTTTAAATCATTTAATTATTTTTTAGTAGTGTGTATATAATATAATATAATATAAATAATACTGGTGCAAACAATTATAAAGAATATCAATAACTTTAAAAATTAATTTAAAACAGAATTGATGTAGATGTATAATTCAACATATGATCTACATGGATAATTGCCTAGAGAACAACAAAATATACATGTACAAAATTAATACCACAATCGACGGCAAGAACTCCTAGCTTCTCGCTCTTGAATCTTATCAGGAATGCTTCTAAACCTTAATACCGGTAGAAATCCGCTAAAACCCAAATACACCAGCTAGACTGAGAGAATAAAAAATTTTTTGTAGCGTGTATTAGGAGGGCGTCTCTTCTGGGGGGTGTCACCCTAACTCCTTTTATAGGGGAGTCATTGGCTCTTCTATGTCTTATAGGAGAAGAAACTGTGTTCCAAATAGGACGGTGTAATCTTTGAAATTTCAACTTTTCTAAGTAATTCCACGACTTTCCAGAAGTTTTCAAATAGATCCTGTCAAATTTACATAATTAGGCTCCCAATAAATAAATCCAATTAAACTGGGTCTAATTTAATTATTAATAATTCGTACATTCTTCTTAAGATGAATTACTGCAATTCTTAATTATACGAATAACCACGGGAGCTAATAATAAATTATCACGTAATTAATAAGAATAATTCTATTTGAACAACGAAAGCGATAAAGGGTGTGACAAAAATGACATGTGCCCCATTTAATTACCATTTAATTACTATTGATATAAAAGTGATGTGATATGTTAAAAAACAAAATCCTATCATAAGTTAATTTTATTTAAATTTTTGTATCACTCTTTGTTCAAATAGCACAACTCAATTAATAATTATCTTGACTTATTAATCTAATAGTTCTTCCAGGTCTTATGATTCGATAGTTAAGTTGGCATGCACATAGCCGTATCACCTAATAAATTATATGCTTTACTTATTTCTCAGTAATCACTACTATAATTTTTATTTAGTAAATTCCGCTAAATACTAATATTAGATTCCTAAAGTCATACTTACATGCGATTAATTAAACAAATAATTTGATTCTTTATTCAAGAGCAACAGATTTATCTCGCAGTATGCATTCTACTAATTCGCTTTCCTTCAGTTCCTCACATGTAGAGCATATCGGTTAAACATTTATTTAGTCTCACTATATCACATTTAAGTCCCTCAAGATTGTTTCATAGCATGACGAAAGCGAGACACGTCTAGACAAACTTTATGACAGTCATGTGAAACTTTAACTGATGTGCATGACCATGCTATGAAATTAAGTTCACACAATGATCCGGTCCAATATATTTATCTCAAAGTACATCAATGTCATTACTCACGACCTCAACCACTCATGACAACCAAAATAATTGCCTACTCAATTAAGTAAAAGTGATGACAAATGAGTCTTGATAAAATAAAGTGTAAACCTTTATTCTTAGCTGAAGACTAAAGTTTACGATTGAAATATGAGATGTATCTTTCATACTCATTGAAAAGTACTCATCTCCATATTATCTCAAAACAACTAATAGCCCTTAATTGTCACTCGAATACGGTTAATTCGCTTATAGAAGAACAAACATCACATTTTCAATGCATAATATATATAGACACCCACGCAAAATTATAATTACGCCAAATCTTCTTGGTTTACTTATAATTACTGTGGATATATATGGTAATTGAAAATTTTGTTGATAATTTCAAAGCATGCTTACAGATTAGATCTAGTAAATCATTATTTGCAAAATAAATGAGCAAATTAAAGAAAGAAACACCAAAATATTACTTCCACGGAGTAATGCCATTATGCCAATTTGACCTAAAATGTTGTTTGTGTCAACATTTTACCAAGGATTGGACCGAAACACATCTACAGTATTCTGACATGTTAAAGGGTCCATCTTCATCCTGCCACCGTTCTTCAAAGGTATCGCTCTCAAATTTGCGGCATAAATCTCCATCGCCAAATTCTTCAACTGATAATAACCAATGACTGGATGAGAGAAAAAACTCTGTTGAATATGAAAGCATATATATTTTTTTACAGTGGAGAAAGAAGGAGCCATTTTTTTATTGTTTTGACTAAAAAAAACAACCTACGGAAATTAAGTGAAAATTTTAATTCCAAATAGTTGTAGCAGAATGTTTCTTCTTCTTACTTTTTTACAACAATGAGATGAGACAATGGACTCTTTCTCTCTATTTTTTCTCTTCTAGTTGACGGCTTCTTTTAGGATTACGAAGGGGTTGTGAATCCTTACCGTGCTAACATGTCAAGTTGTCTTCTTCCTCCATCATGTTCACTCTTTACATATTACATAACATATTGAAGCTGTGAATGGGGAAGATGAATGGTTCTGTGTGGGGGAGAGGAGGACCTCTTGTGCAATTTCTAAAATTGCACAAGAAAATACTCTTCCTTTGACATTAAATGGCTTGTTAATTTTATAAGTGTCATTTAAGTCATTCTGTTTTCAATTCAAGTAGAGGGCTGCCTTTTAATTTTGAAAGATTCATTACGATCCTCTAGTTTTAAAATTAATTAATTAATTTATTATGAAAAATCCCGTTTTAAAATTTAAATACGAGGTATGCAGTACCTAAAAATCATTGATTCACGTTTAATCAACTGAAACAATCTCACAACCACTATAAAACTTAAAGTTCACCCATTCAAATAACAATATCCTTAACCATGTATTACTTATTCAATACACTAACAATGTCTAAACTATGTACGCTATTTTAAACGGCAAATTTTGAGTATAATTGCAATTTTTAGATTTTAGACTATTGCGAGTAAAGGGTTGGGGCCTTCCCTTGCAATTCCCTTGAAAGTTCATGGTATTTTGGACCCTCCATACCAATGTGTCATTACAAAGCACATGCTTAGTAGGGGCATTTAGGACACTTTATAATACAATTAGTATTTCACAATGCAACTTTGCTTCTAGGGAGTTCTGTATTGTTTTTGATTATTTTTATCATTCATACTAAATTACTAGATTACTTTAAAGAACATGACAAGAAAAATTGAGGAAAGATGTTTTGTTGCAACTAAAACAAGGTGAATTCAGACAAATTTTGTGGTGTTAATATAATTGACCATTTCCTAATTTATATATAAAAAGTGAAAGTAGATTAAAAGAGTTAATTATAGGTGTAAGTGGTTTGGAATTTTTTTTTAATCACGTTTCAAACTAAACTATTTAAAGCCATTTGGAATTTTTCCAAACCAAACCATATTTTGTGGTTTGGTACAATAATTCAAACTATCGTTTGCCAATGGAAAAAATTAGTATGTTTCAATGAGTTAAGAAATATATTTGTTGCTTATGATTTTTGAGTTAAACTACAAACATTAATTGCATAGAGGCACAACACAAACACAAGGCACAGAGACACCACACGCCATGCAACGAAACTATGATAATTTTATTAGATCGAAATGGTATATATACCATAGACCATTGCTTGTATTTCTGATCAATAAATGCTGGTTTATTGGTCGCATATATTGAACTTGATGGTGAAGACTTTGCCCATGTTCACAAACCAGTTCTATTTGAGTCTCGCTATTTGCAGGTAGTCATTTAGGCAATGTTTTATAGAATACAGTTTTTTATGCATAAATCTCAACCACTCATTCTCAGAAAATGTAATCCTATTTTTAAACAAAAAAACTTTGTGAATACCCACTTTTAGCTATGTCCTCCTTTCTTGAACCTATTTTGTAGAGCTCTTAACTAATGCTGATAGTGCGAATAAAGAGATCAAGTTGATTAACAGGAAGGGTTGAAAAGAAAAAAAGGATAGGCAAGATCGGATATCATGATCGAATGCCTATTTTTGACATCTCAAAGAGAAAATGTTCCATAGTGACCTCATTACCATATTTTTGAACAAGGCCGATCTCATGACCTTGCTTCACACATTTCTACAACATCTAACAGTATACTTGCTAGAGCTTTTGGAGATGCACCTCATAATAGAGCCATCTCTGGACCAAGCATTTAATGACAGGGGACGAGTGACGTTGATCCTTCTATTGAGAAGATTCCACCTTCTCTTTTCCTTTCTTTTTTGAAGGCCAAGGGTTAGGAGGAGGAGAAAGGACATATGATCATTCTCCTGTCTTTACTTTTTTTGTGTTAGGCGATGCTGCATACTAGTTTTTTTTTGCACGCCTCCTTAGCCTGCTCAACTTTCTCAAGTTGATTAACTGGAAGGGTTGAAAAGAAAGAAAGAATTGGCAAGATAGGATATCATGATCGAATGACTATTTTTTACATCTCAAAGAGAAAATGTTCCACCCAGACTCCATAGTGACCTCATTACCATATTTCTGAACAAGGCCAATCTCGTGACCTTGCTTCACATGTTTCTACAGCATCTAACCTTACACTTGCTAGAGCTTTTGGAGATGCACCTCGAAAGAGAACCATCTTTGGACCAAGCATTGAATGATAGGGGTCGAGTGACGTTGATCCTTCCATTGAGAAGATTCCACCTTCTATTTTCCTTGCTTTTTTGAAGGTCAAGGGTTAGGAAGAGGAGAAGGGATGGAGGATCATTCTTCTGTCTTCACTTTTTTTTTTTTTAGGCGATGCTGCACACCATTTTTTTTTTTTTGCATGCCTCTTAGCCTGCTCAGCTTTCTCAAAGGTTAGTTTCATTAGAGCTTTATTGTTCACGTTAGTCATCCCTGAATGGGTCGAACATAAAAGTTAAAAGTTATGATAGATAATGCAGTAACAAAGAAGGTGACACAAACCTACACTTCATACTAATGCCTACCATTTTTAGAATGCAAGGAACCAGGAGAAAACTTGTTTCATCACAATGTTTTGGATTATCGTAGATCCTGAAGGCATTAACTATGATCTCATTGTACATAATCTTAATTTGTTAAAACCTCCTATGTCAAGACGTTCCTAACTCCTAAAAAGGCACACTCCCTTGAAGAGACTTGATATAAAAATACTCCTCTTTCCAATGACATTGAGAATAGGGAATCCAAAGTAGTTTCCATTTATTTTGACTTGAAAGGTACATGAATCAATTGTGGGTTGAATTAAGCTTCATGTTGTAAAGTATACAAAAGATCTCTATATTTGGCTTTCTCCCCATGGCGTGAGATAAAATGAAAATAATAATTTCAGTAACCCCCACCCACTAGGAGTTACCTAACGTGGGCATATGGCCACAGTCACCTGAAGGTCCATAGAGAATGAAGTCAAGGGAAATTCAAAGCATGTAGCTAGAGAAGCTTTGTAAACAGTCATTTTGTCCTCATGACACTCATGTGCTAGGTCGACTAGGCCGGGTATTCTTATTGGAAGAAGGTCGTAATCACTCATTAACTTGATAATGAAATGATTCATTAATTTGCTCCTACAGTCAGGAAAATATGCAAACAGATTCTCTCCTTGTTATCTCACAAACTCAGGACTCTTCTCCTCATTACCAACCCCACAATTAGATTCACGTGAACTTTCATCTGATTCGTAAGATGGATTTGTAGGATCAAGATAATAACCTAAGGGTTCAATATTAAGAGGCTTGTCGAAGTCTTCCATAAGCCTTAGATCATTTATAGCAATCCTTTTGTTTGCCATCTATTTAAATAAAGAAATAAGAAAAGAGGGAGAAGATCATACCTAACAAATTATGATCGAACAGGAAAAAAAACAATCGACCTTAGAAAGACTTCCTTCTAGAGAGGATTAAAAGTTTGTCACAGTTGAAGATAAAGAGTAAATGATTGACAAGGGCATACATTTATAGATGAAGGAAAAGTAACGATCAAAAAGTTGAAATGACGGTCTTTTATTATAGCATGTATGTGAGAAGTGTTAGAAAAACCCAACACCAAGGAGTCATGTTTCTACGTCAATGTCTCATAAAATTTTATTTCTTGATCTTTGTGTATTAAGGATCCATCTTGTCCGGATTTTTAAAAGCAAAATAATATTAATTTTAAGTCACGTTGTGCGGCACCGACATCGTTTAATCCTTATTGAATATAGCATTTATGCCTTTTTCAAGTTTTGTTTTCTAGTAAAGGATAGGACTATTTCGAGAAATTTATTTTGGTCAGTCAACACATTTCTACTTCAACTTCTCATAAAATCCAATACTAAGGAGCCACGTTTCTCTCTCAACATCTCATAAAATTTTATTTCTTGATTTTTGCATATTAAGGATCTATTTAGTTTGGATTTTTAAAAGCCAAATAGTATTACAAGCCATTTGTGGTGTACTGCACCACGTCACATGGTGGGCCATCCATATTATTTCCTTATTGAATTTGGCATTTATCCCCTTTTTAAGTTTTGTTAAAGAACATGACTATTTTGAGAAATTCACTTTAGTTAGTCAACACATTTCTATCTCAACTTCTCATAAAACCCAACACTAAAGAGCCACGTTTCTACCTTAACTT
Organism: Nyctanthes arbor-tristis; assembly: GCA_963692815.1. NCBI lineage: Eukaryota > Viridiplantae > Streptophyta > Magnoliopsida > Lamiales > Oleaceae > Nyctanthes > Nyctanthes arbor-tristis. The sequence continues at coordinate 43,126 of CAVNYN010202138.1, forward strand.
CTTATAAAGTTTTATTTCTTAAGGATCCTCTAGTCTGGATTTTCAAAAGGCCAATAGTGTTGATTTTCTAGCCATTGGGAGTGTACTTCATGAGAAGCCACGTGGTAGGTCACCCACATCATTTGAAGGACATGACTATTTTGAGAAATTCACTTTGGTCGGTTAACACATTTCTACCTCAACTTCTCATAAAACCCAACAGCAAAGAGCCATATTTCTACCTCAACTTCTCATATAATTTTATTTCCTAATCTTCTATATTAAGGATCAGTCTATTCGAAATTTTCAAAAGCTAAATATTATTAATTTTCTAACCATTGAGAGTGTATTGCACGAAATCACAAGATGGGCCACCCACATCATTTAATCCTTTTTGAATTTGGCATTTATGCCCTTTTGAGTTTTATTTTCTAACAAATGACATGACTATTTTGATAAATTTACTTTGGTCGGTCAATACGCTTCTACCTCAACTTCTCATAAAACCCAACATTAAGGAGCGAGGTTTACCTTAACTTCTCATGAAATTTTGTTTTTTGATCTTTGCATATTAAAGATCTACTTTGTTCGGATTTCAAAAGCCAAATAGTATTAATTTTCTAGCCATTGGGAATGTATTGCACAAGAAGTCATATGGTGGGCTACCCACATTTTTTAGTGCTTATTTTGTATTTATGTTTTCAACTAAAGGACATGACTATCTTGGGAAATTCACTTTAGTCAATTTCAATATGGTCAATGTGACGTCCTGGGCTCTCGGCACCCGAGACGCCATTAAAATATTTTCTCTCTTCTCTTTTAAATAAGATAAATCAAAATGAATCAAGAGTGAATAAAATGCGGAAAATATCTTGATTCAAAAGTGATAACACAAAAGATAATTCATTGGAAATAATCAACTATTTCATACGACATCAAACGTCCTCCAAGTACTTGGACCAAGTTTGAATCAATTAACATCAAAAGTTTCCAAGTACTTAAACAAAGTTTGAATCATTCAAAATAAGGCTAATTTAAATTATTTTGGAAGCCACCATTGCTCAAGACGTCTCCTCCGACTCCAAGTCTGCAAAATGTTAGTTTGAAAGGGGTGAGTATTTCATAGAAATACTCAGTAGACTCAGCGCAATATTAACCAATTTATACTACAAACATACTTATAAACATGCAAATCATATCCCACAAGTCTCTACTCAAAAACAAGCATCGTATGGTAAATGCAGGTTTTCGACTCTCGTCTCATGCCCGAAGGCATATAAATACTAGCGCGCATAGTAACATAATAGCATGCATGCAAAATCTGTGCATAGCAATAAAGCATATGCAAAAGTCTCGTCTCATCTCGTCTCAAGCATAAAGCAATTAAGCTCATGCAAATAACATATAAGAACATAAGTCACATATCCATATGCAATCCATAGAACAATGAATTAATATTAGCTCTATTTTTGAGAATCTATCTTAGAAAAGAGTCTACCTCAATTTCCTCCAAGTCGAGCTAATAGGCAGGGCTTACTCACTTATTCTTCAGTCCGCGCCTATAAAAGAATATGAAACTCAAATTATGATTTTTGTTAAAATGAGTTATTTTATAAAATAAATTATTTATAATAAAATAATTGTATAAAATGCTTAAAGTGTTGTGCTTAATGTGACTAATGCCCAAAGGTTAGGGGAAACCAGAAAATTAAGGATTAACTAAGATTTCGGGTATAAAATATATGAGTTTAATTAAACTAATTTAGAAATCCTCAAAAAGCCAATAAATCAAAAAAAAAAGTTATAATTTAAATAATTAAAGTCATTAAATTTCATATTTAATAAAATGGGGCTTAAATTAAAATGAGTATAAACTAATTTATGGGTTTTAAATAAATAAAGTTACATATGAACTAAAATTTAAATCTTATAAACTTTTAAAACTAACTTGAAAGAATCCTCAAAATAAGGGACTAAAATAACTGAAAATAAAAGTTTATAGGCTAAAATAAATAAAATATAAGTTTCTGGACCTTTCCGAAAGGAACTAAAATTTCAAGGGCCAAAAGCAACACAATCAGAAGTTTTATGCTCACTTAAACTAAAACAGAAAATGTAGGGTTTAAATGAAATAACTTAAAACATTAGGGGCCAAACTTAAAATATTAAAAAAGTATAATATTTCCCCTCAAGCCCCCATTCTTGGTTCAAACGCAGGGGCATAAAAATGGAAGGGCAGCGCCGGATCTTCACCATCGCCGGCCATACTCGTACCGAATCACGGCGCCCATCCTCTACGCGGCGACAATGGCGGCAAAGGAACTAGCCTCAAAATTTCGAAAAAATTTCTAAAATATATTGCATAAAATGAAGGTAAAAGCTTGGGTTAGGTTTGACGCTATGAAATGAGTTGAATGGGTGAAGTTTTGGTGGTGAAAATGGCAATTGTGCTGTGGGGACAATGGTGGTCGGCGGTGGCTGAGATGGTGGTGCTTGAAACTCTATGGTTGTTCTTCCATTTTTTTTTTTTTTGCTCTCTGCTTGAAGGTGAAATGCTTATCAATGTTGAAGATGTAACAAAAATTCTTTGTTTGAAAATAAGGCAGCGTGTGTGCCAGTATGAGATGTTCCATGAAATTTTCTTTGAGTGCACATGGAAGAGGTTGCAGATGAAAAACTTCTGTCGTGGTGGTGTGTGAGATTTATTTGCACAAAATAAAATTGAGCGAATTTCACTTGTTCATGTGTATGCTTGTAGAAACATTTTTCACAGAAGATGGAAAAGAAAGTGAACGTTTGATGAGGAAGAAGTCTACCTTTGGCTGCTACTTGTTGAGTTGAGAGAAAAGGGCTAGCAAGGGTCCTTTTTATTCTCTTCATTTTGGGTATAGGGTTACATGGGAATGGAGTGTTGATTGAGGGTTACCATTTAGGGCAAAATTTTGATGGCTTGTGTTTAAACATAATAATTTGGGTTAAGGACTAATGAATTGAATTAAGATGTTAAGAAATCAAATTGTAGAAGTTGGCTAATGAATAAAAGAAAATTGTAAAACACTAATTATGTTCGATTTATTTATGTGGTTAAATAAATGGTAAATAACTAAATAGGTAATTTGATAAACTCTTAATTAAGATAACTATTCATTATATATAATTAAATTAAATTAAGAATTTAATCCGATAAAAATTGGTAGCGACACGACTTAAATTTTGAAAGTGTAAAGTTTAAAATTTTTAAATATTTTCGGTCGCTACAGTCAAGCTCTTTTGCAGACTTTTTCACAAAGCGAGTTCCCCATAATAGTCAAGAAATGGATACTTGGACCATTCCCAATAGTTTCCCCCATATTTGGGTAAAAACCTTTCCCCTGAATTTCTGTGAAACTATTAGAGTGTAACAATGGTTTCCCCTAACTTTAGGGGAACCCTTTTTTTTATAAACTTTTTCATTTCTTTTAATTGTACAAAAATGGAACTAACATTTTTATTTTACTTAAAACCATACTTAATTTGTATAATAATTATAATTAGTTAAGGTTAAATCATTTGTATGTTGAAAGGAGCCAATTAAAAAATATTGTTGGGAAAAAAAGAAAATCTAAATTATTAAATAACTCATTTTGAAATCACTTTTTTTTAAACACTTTTTTGTTACTCTTAAAAAAAAAAAAAAAAAACTATTACACTTTTTTGAAGCATCCAACTAAACAACGATGCATTAACAAGCACACGAATAATTAAGTGAAGTAAACAGCGATACGTTAAAAAAGACAGATACTCAAGCCAACTCATTAACATACATAAACTTAATTTTCACAATTACTATAATACTCCTACATACGTTCAATTAAGGCATCATAGAATGCAAAGTACACTGCGGTATCCCTAATTTGTTGAAGACACTCAAGAAACCTATAGAACCAAACCTCTTTGTCATGTGCCATCTTAACCTCTAGTGTTGGAGCTTTCCTCCATTCTTGAATTAGGGCATCAAAGTCACGCTCATCCTCAACAATCATATTATGCAAGATAATGTACATTGTCATTATATTTTTTAATACATATTTGTCCCAAAAGTGTACAGGTCCTACTACAATTGCAAACCTTAACTGCAAAACTCCAAAGGCATGTTCTACGTCTTTCCAACAACTTTCTTGTTTATTTGGAAATAGTTTCTTTTTTGGACCACGGGGATCGTGAATTGTTTACACAATAGTCGACCACTTTGGGTATATACTGTGAGCTAAGTAATAACATTTGTCATATACTTTTCCTTGAATGACATAATGAGCTAGAGGCGTTATGCCCTAAGCAAGATCGGAAAAAAAGATGAGACTTTCTAACACATTAATATCATTGTTTGATCCAGGTAACCCAAAGTGAGCATGTCATATCTATAGATCATAGTCAATTACTACCACTAAGATAATAGTCAGGCTTCCTATAATGCTCCCGCCGAGAGCTACTTACTTCTCCTTGTCAATGGTTTAGGTATAGTTATTATTATTTTCATATTCATCACTTCTCATTTTTAGATCGTGTCAAAGTTTGTAACTTTAACTCATTTCACATTCACAATTAAAGGGTCTAGCTTGTAATAAGTCCATCCAAGATTTAGCTAAGGTTCTACATCGATACTTTCAGAAGTATCTGTATTTCTACTGTCCAATTGTCATTATGTTTTATCGGTACTTTCAGAAGTATCGGTACTTCCACAGTCCAACTCGTCCATGTCATAGGTTAGTCTGTCAATTCAGTTCTAGGAATATCCATTATCATTTACGTCAAACAAGGTCAATGGTTGGTAGTGATGAGGCCTGTTGTATGCTTGTTCGGAACCAGTGCCACGTCTTCTGCCACCATAGCCAAGGGCTGAAATTAGAATTCAAATGGTACACATGTGACACCTCTAAGAACAAGTCAAGACACAATCACCTTACAAAATTCCAAATCTTAAGTAATTAGCTTCTCTCACACAGTGGCTGAGAAGATAGCTAGTGAAAGTCAATTGTTCAGGCAAGTTGGTCAAAGTCATTGTACTAATATTGTACTAGAATGATTGTATTTTCACTTTCCGACTTAGAATGTTTTATTTATACTTGTGATGTACTTGGTGGCCGGAGCCTTGAAAGTTTATATAGTGCTAGCTTATCCCCTCTCACCAAGGACTATAAAAATAGAGGGGTGGCTCATTTAAAGGATCTATACTTTTTAGAACAATTTATCTCTCTAAAAATCCAAAATATATCCAACCTGGGCTCGGGTCCCAAACAAGACCTGAAGTTCAGAACTTAATTTTATATTCATCCCAATAGGCCTGGCACGCGGGTCTATATTTTGTTGACTAGGACTCAAACATAATCTGTCGTTAACAAATTGGCGCTAGAGGAAGGGCCATACTTGTGTAAAGTTAAGGTCCAACTCTCAGCACTCGAACTCATTTATTTTACTTGCACTCCCGTTCCATGGCTCAAAATCCTTCTTCTGGAAGTCAGCATACCCATAGTCATCATGTGGAAATTCCACCATTTTTCCAATGAGGACCCTACGCTGACACCTCTAGCGCTCAACCTGATCCAATTATGGCCACTTTGATAGCTAGAATTGAGTTTTTATCACGAGAGTTGGAGAGACTCCAACAAAATCCACCTCTTGTACATCAGGCCTCAATGCAACTCCCATAGTAAGCATACCGAGCCTTGATGCCACCTCCAGTGGAAGAAGATATGCAGTCTACTCAGCGAAGCTCAAAAAGAAGGTCTCCGCTAGTACATCAGGACTAAATGCGCCCACCACAGGAAGCATACTGAGCCTCAGTACCACCTCTGATAGAGGAAGAAGAGGTGCTATCTAATCGATGACACATAGAAAGAAGGCCAAGCATTAGACAATCACTCAACTTTGCTACTGAAAGCTCTCACAGCTCCATAGGAGAAAATAAATGATCTGAGCCTCGAAGGTCAATGCCAAGACGTGCAGGTAGTGTCTTTAGCTGGCTAGGTCCTGATGGATCGTCAAGGCCCGCAAGTGTATCAAGACACACTCAGCACCGCTCAGCGAGAGTAAAAAATATAGCACTTGAGAGAATCTCACCACCTTGGAGAATAGTGAGAAACAGCGAATACAATATTTCTTTGCATCTCAACCCATGCCAGCTCCTAATGTCCCAGCTCATGTGGGAACCACACATGAACAAATTGAATTGGAGCAATTGAAGAAGAGTTTAGCTGACCTGGAGAACAAATAGAAAGGAATTGTTGAATACTCTTCAAACTTAGATACACCATTTGCTCCACACATCTTAGCTGAGCGGCGGGCTAAGAAAATCAAAATCCCACATGTGCTAAATTATGATGGTACGACTAACACAATAGCACACTTAGACAAATATGTATCTTGGATGGAGCTCTAAGGGGCAAGCGACGCGACAATGTGTAAAAGCATCTCATTGACCTTGGGGGATAGAGCGCTCAAGTGATTACACAATTTACCAGTGGGTATTATTTTGAGTTGGAAAGACCTTTCTACTCAGTTCATAGGGCCTAGAATCCAAACCACTCCAAAGGAAAGGTTCGTGTCTATCAAGCAAGGAAAATCCGAGTCCCTGAAAAGTGACCTAGATCGGTTCAACAAGGAAATGATGGATACATACTGGGTCTTAGATGATGCTCTCTTATTGGTAGCAATTTCGGGGCTATACCAAAAGACTCGATTCTAGTGGTCAGTCCAAGAAGATGGACCCAGCACTTTCCATGAGTTCTTAACAAGGGCTCAAAAGTATATAGGGAATGAAGAAGCAAGATCCTCTAAGACTAAAGAAAAAATGAGTAAGGAGCCTGAGAAGAGGGGGTAAGGACTGAGAACACATCAAGGGCCACCATGAGAAAAGGCAAGATTCGAGGACCTATGAGTATTTTAGGCCTTACCAACCCCCTCAGGAGTATCAAATGGCAAATCAACTATTGAGCACTACCCCTGAAATGATATTTCTCAGTTCAAAGGATAAGGGCTAGTTTTCGTAAACAAAACCCCTGAGGAAAGACTCATCATAGTTAGACCAATCTAAGTACTGTCAGTACCACTGCTCAGCCAGTCATGAGACAGACAACTGTTGGGACCTAAAAAGGGAAATTCAAAAGTTAATCGAATGATGACACCCACAGGAGTATGTCACAAACGCTAGGGCCGGAAAAGTTCAACAAGCTCAACAAGCCAAACAATCCTAAGGAACAACGACACAAAATCCACCAGTTGAAATACACGTCATAGTTAGAGGTAACCAAAGGTACAAGGGATCTAAGAGGTAGCAATGCCTGTATCTAGAGCCATAATTCGCAGGACTCTGGTTAACAATGGGAGTCCTGTTAATGTGCTCTTTTGGGACACTTACTTGAAGATGGAATTGAAAGAACGGCACCTAATTCCTCACCCTTGGAAAATCTATGGTTTTACTGGTGATTATGTCTACTGTAAGGGCGTAATCTTGTTGACGGTGGAGCTGGGAGAACCACCATGTATGAGAAGAACTATAACTGATTTTATGGTGACTGATGTTGAGTCAAATTACAACGCCATTCAAGGAAGGCCAATCTCACATGAGCTCAAGGTTGCAATATCCATATATCACTATGTACTTAAGTTTCTGATGGATTATGGCACTGCTGTTATCTGCGGGGATCAGAGGCAGGCTCGAGAGTGTAGTATCATCAACATGCCCAATTGAGTAAATGTCATTCAGGAGATGACGAAGAAATTTAACGAGAAGGCTGAAGAGATTTAGACTTTGAATCCCAAAATGGATCAAAATGTACTAAGAGCAGAGCCTGTGGAAGAGCTAGTGACTATCCAAATGGATGAGAACCGACTAGAAACTCAGCTTTGAATTGGAAAGGACCGTATCAAGTAGCCAGGACCTTATCCAATAGAGCCTATGAATTGGAGACAATCGATGGAAAACCGTTGCTTCACCCTTGGAATTTAGAGCATTTAAAAAAAGTTAGTTTCTTGGGAGGCAGCTACAGACTAAGCAACATGATGAGAGTTTCACTCTAATACCTACTCAATTTAATAGTTAAGTCTTGAAGAATTTCTACTCAACTTTGATGGTAAACGCTTTGTCAAATGATTGTAAATACAACTTTCTAAAACACCTGAAGATCTACTTAGCTTGGAAATTAGAATCTAAATGAAAGTCCCTACTTTACTTTGGAATCAAGTGCTGAGAATAGAGGGATTGTAAATACTACTTTTTGATATTCTACTCGAACGAAATAAAGTTATTTTCTAGAATTGGTGACCCAGTTATCCAATAAAGTCAAAATTGAAGAGTCTAAGCTACGGAAAGACTCTAATTGAGGAAAACACGGCAAAACCAAGTCTCTCGGCTCCAAGTAGAGCAAGATTAATGTTAAGGGGAAAAACCCAAAGGGAAAAAACTAGGGGCAAAAACCTATTTCCAAATAATGTGTAGGGGAAAACTAGCGGAAAAACATATTACAAGATTTTGTTTATTTTTTAAAAATTTTTTACACATTATTTTGTCATTATTTTTTTGTCATACAATTTATATTCAATTTTTCACATAATATTAATTTTTTTAAATTTATTATATATTATTTTTAAAGAATGAAGTGGGGGGGGAAGTAAAAGAGTACCTTCCCCTCCCCCCATAATTGGCTTTTTTCCCCCTTTCCCCCATACGTAATTTGATTTTATTAGGGGTAAAAACCCAAATTTGGGTTTTTGCTCCCAACACTAATATGCTCTTAAGGGACCTAAGAGGTGCCCGAGGACTTAAATGAGCTGGAGAAAAATAGTCTTGGGGATGCTCGTGTCCTTAGAATTTCCAGAGTGTTTGGTCCCAAGATCCAGTTCGGTCATGAACCAACTCGGCAAGCAACCAAGGCCAAGGAAGATGTAAAACAAGATGGAGAAAAACCAGTCCTGGGGATACTCATGTCCTCAAAATTTCCAAAGCCTTTGGTCCTAAGATCCAGTTTGGCTATGAGCCATCTCAATGAGCGACCAAGGCCAAGGAAGATATAAAAAGAGTTGGAGAAAAACCAATCCTGGGGATACCCATGTCCTCAGAATTTCCAAAGTCTTTGGTCCTAAGATCTAGTTCAGTCATGACCTGACTTGGAGAGTGACGAAGGCTGAAGAAGATATAAAAAGAGCTGGATGCAATCTGACACTGAGAGGACCTATACCTCCTCATATTGTTTGAGTGGGGGCGAGCGCTCGGAGTTGAAAGCATAGTGTTACCCTAATACATGGAATAAAAATCTATCTGAAGAAGAACAAGTTATCCCATTAGTTGAAGTTATCAGTCACTACATACATTATAGTACTGGAAACAAAAGCAGTCCACGTGGCCTCAAAAGTTAACTGATCTACTAGGAAATAATGACACCTGCACTAGGCAAAGGTCATTACATTCATTTGAATACTAAGCTAAATCAATATATATTTGACTTGAGAGAATGTGACAACTTCGATACTACTAAAGCCAAAATAGCGCAGGCAACAAAAGTAGTGAAATCTCAATCCTGAATCTCTATAGAAATAGAAGGAGGATAGCGAACCGGACCTGAACCCCTCTCTTGAGCCTAGCTTGATGGCTCAACAGGATCAACATCAAACTCTGGAATCCCAGCCTTGACTCTCGCTTCTGCCTGATCTCTCTTTGTGGTCTCCAGGTCATCCACAAGAAACTGGATATCAAAGTTAGGTTCTTTCTTCTCAATCTTCTCAATCGTCAACTCTTGAGCAAATATAAGAGTATCAGTGACCTCGATCTCATATACCTCAGACTCCTGTATTTCTCTAATGCCTCAGTCTCAACCTTGGCTAAAGCTACTCAGACATCTTCAATTTTCAACTCAGCCGTTCAGAGTTCTATGTCCTTCTTTACTAGTTGAGCTCTGAGTCTCACTATTTCTTCATTATGCTTCTTGTCTGCCTCATTGGTTGCAAGCTTAAATTTCTCAAATTCAGCTTCAAGCAAGGTATACTTTTCTTTTATCTCTGGGACCGTGTCCTGATCTACAAAAGATTAACCTAGCATCTCCTTGAAGTGCTCTTGGTACTCCGTGATCTGCTGTCTAGTGTGAGACAGATAATTTATTGTTATCCTCAGGTAGATGGCAGTGGCTGAAGCATTAGATAGAACTTCCATTTCTTATGCTGAAGTCTCATGTTTCTTAGTCCAACTCTGGGCCAAGACTTGCCAAATGCTTTTCACTGAATTTAGCAACAACTCCTAGGCATCTAACCGAACACCCTTGGAACTCGTCATAACCCTCAAAGCCTTGAGGATGAATCCTTTCTTCGGCCTTTGCTTCTCTGCCCTATCATTGTTCCTTCCTAGATAATGATTCTCCTTATTTGGAATCTGGACAGGCTCAACTAGGGTAGGATGAGGGAAGGCCGTCTCAGTAAGCCTTGGAGAAACATCAGCTAAAACCTGATTTCCGGCCCAGATATCCTCTTGGGTAGGAGGTGGCCGCTTCTCAAGCCTGTGGCGAGGTGCCAGCCTGGATCCCCCGAAAAGGGATTTCTCTGCTCTTGTGGGACGTAAGCTCTAACCCTTAGATGCTTGCTTTTTCCTCTTGAGGAGAGCCTCTCTATTACCTACGAAAACTTTACCTCTACAAGGATGACCTGAACGTGACAAAAAGAGGCGTGAAACACTTAGTCAACACAAAAAAAGGAGAGGCGATTAGAGAACTCACGAAATCTGGGAGAAAGTAACGGTGGAATAAGATGATAAGGTGAGGCAGAAGTTAATTCAGAACTCCTCAAGTTAGCTAGTGTCAACATAGTCTTGAAATTTTTTTTCAAAAATGGCAAATCATGCAACGCCTTGTTTTTTGTCATGAGCTCTTGAAGTTGGGGAGGATTAGGATTCTCTTCAAAAGAACATGGGTCAAACAAATTAGGACAAATGATGCCATAAAAAAGGAAAGAAACTCACAGTGATCATAAAATTCAAGTGAGATGGTAGAATCCTCGGTGCCGAGTCTAGGACTACTCATCCAATCTCTTATAACATCAAACAAGTCATCCATCCAGTCCTTGTTATGCTCACAGAGGCCAAGTATAACATTATCCCTAAGTTCTTTTCGAGACAAAAGATAAAAACCTTCCAGACCCAGTCTTTTACTCAGATTGCAAGTGATAGAAATGATCAAAGCTTCTCGGATCAATGATGTCGTATTCTTTTAAATTCCAAAGTATAATGAATGCCAGAAAGATCCACCAATCATTAGGTGTAATCTGAGATGGGGCTAATCCCTAGTGGCAGAGATAATCAGTAACTAATCTAGGAAGCAGAAGTTGCATCCCTAATCCAATCATCCCAACAGTCAGTGCCACACTATCATTGGGGGCTTATCAACCTTCTCATGCTTAGCAGGAAGAAAAATTGTTATGGTCAGGAGAATATGATAATTAGTTCGCAGCCTCTCTGAATAAGAAAGCTTAAGTAATGAAGGACGATGTTGACACTCCCACTTTGAAGTATAATTCTCAACTATGGGAGGCCTATTCACTGAACAACCAGGATTCTTTTTGTAAAGTATCCTAACTCTGACACGAGAAGGGTTTTCAGAATAAATGTTCATAGAAATAAGTTGATTGACACCCTTCTCTCCACTGCCAAGACTAATACCTTCAACATTCCTCTCACCCTCATCCTCACACAAGTCCTCACCGTTGACTTCTCTTCTATCACCAAAACCAGATTCTGCAGAACTCGGATTGGTCTTTGGTATTCTCAACACAACTCTCAACAGCACTCATCTCAACTATAAATTCAAGAGAAGCTAAAAGTCAATAGCCAATTTCTCAAGCTCTTCTGCAATGCCTCTCACACCATACATAGAGTCCCAGAGTGAGCTTGACACTAAGAGAATTATTCATGAAAGCAAGTTGGGTCAAGCTGGTGATGAACTTGAGATTAATGATGGCAGAGGGTCTCGAGGGACAAATTCATGATTCTAGCTAACACGATAGTGAGAACTCAACTTGTCAGCCCACTATAATTCTAAATTCAATGGAAAAAAGCCAGCAACTGAGAACTTGTTCTTAAACTCAGCAACAGTACGAGAGCGACTAAAAGGTAGCACTTGAAATTGACAAATTAAAAAAAAAAAAAGAAGCATTAACCTGGCTGCTCTCTTGGAGCTTTTGTTCAATGACAAAAAAAATGTTAAGAGCTCGATTCAACACCTCTAAAGACCGAAGGGAAGCTCATTGCTTGAAGTGGGTCTTCTTGAGATAACCATTAGAAACTAAAATGCAAGATGAATGAGCAGTTGGAAATTCAGCAACACTAGGAAAACACCAAAGTTAGGCTGGAATGCGAAAAGAACTTTTTAGTCCAAGAAAAAAAAAGAAAGAAAAATTCAGCACCTAGTGGATGCTCAAACTCACGGCCAAAAGGATGAAATGAAGATGAATTTAGAGGTTCTAAATTTGTGCAAAAATCTGAATTCTCAAAGGTGTTTAGCAGGGGGGTCAGTGTGTGAATTTGAATTTTGGAATGAAGAATCAAAATGCAGCACCTAGGAAGAAGGCTGGGGCATTTTTCAAACAAGAGAGAAAAAGAAAACTCAGCACTGCTGGGAAAACGTCAAAATGGTAGTGAAATGGAAATGGTGCGTCAGCAAGTTGGGAATTCAAAATTTTCAAATATTTTAAGTTTCTGGTGGGTCAACAAGTTTGGAATTCAAAATTTTCAAATGTTTTGGTTTCTTATGGGTCAACATGTTGGAATTCAAAATTTTCAAATGATTGTTTCATGTGCGTCAGTGTATAGATTCAACTTTCGGAGAAAATGGGAATTAAGCACTGCTAGGGAAGGGAACAAGACTCACACTTTTTTTCACACAAAAATCTCAACACCCCTGGTCAGGCTCCAAATTATGGCCGAAATGGAAATTGCTTGAATGAAAGTTGAATTCCGAAACCAGTACCGCTCAAAGTCACGGTTGAAAATGAAATTATATAGTGGTGATTAAAAAATGCAAGTTGAAGACCAATTTCACCACTTCGAAAAAGTCTTGAAATTTGGAGTATTACTTAGCTAGCACCTCTAAAAATTCTTGGTGAAATATATATATATATATTTCAAGCCCTTCTGATCAAAACAAGTGAAATGCTTTGAAATAACTGAGGCATAGAGGGGTCGACTACATGGGATTTCCTATAGTACCAGATCTGGTTCCAAAGTTTGGAACTAGATCTGGTCATGCGGCCACATAGACAGATCCATATGGCCGCATGGGCTTTCTGGCCAAGCCGTATGGGGTGGTGCGGCCGCACATAAAATATGTGTGGGGGCACAAATATATTTGTGTGCCTGCATATATTTTATATGTGGCCGTACCACACCCATGCGGCCTGGTGTGGCCTCACATGCCATTACATGCGGCCGCATGACCATCTGGTTTTATAGAAAATCCGTCGACTGCATTACTTACTAGTTGGTAGCTCCAAGTCACATGGTCATCACAATCATGAGATCTGATCTAGAAGTTGAAGCTAAGAGTTTGTTTGATCTTCTTTATTCCCCCAATTTATAAATTTACTTCCTACTGATTTGATATTTGATTTGACAACTGCTCAATTACAATAATATATTTCACACCTTTTTACATTTCCAATACACATTCTACCTCTCTTCATTATAAATTATCCAAATAAAGAGCATCAAAGAAGCTCTAAAGTTGACCACCGAAAAGTAAAGCCAGATCTCTAGACTCGGCTATGGGATGAGGTTAACGACTTTGGATATTTTTCTTATTTTAGAGTTTTGGAAAGCAATTCAAGTGAAAGATGAGGGTCCAACAAAGCAAAAAGAGATCTGTATATTGAAGAGGGCATACTACAAGACGGAATCTGTAAATTTCGTACTGACATCAAATGACAAGCGATATGTGGCATATGACATTAGTACCAATACATGCCTAATAAGAAAAAGTACTCGAGTTCATTACATGCAAACTCAAGTACTTGGGGGCAATTGTTGTATGCTCGTTCAGAACCAAGGCCACGTCTTCTGCCACCACAACCAAGCACTGAAATTAGAATTTAAATGGTCTCCACGAACAAGTCGAGACCCAATAACCTTACGAAATTCCAAATCTTAAGGAATCAAGCTCCTCTTACACAGTGGCTGAGAAGATAGCTGGTGAAAGTCAATTTTTCAAACAAGTCAGTCAAAGTCATTGTACTAATATTGTACTAGAATGATTGTACTTTCACTTTCCAACTTAGAATACTCTATTTGTACTTGTGATGTACTTGGTGGCAGAAGCCCTGAAAGTTTGTACAGTGACAGCTCACCCCCTCTCACCAAGGACTATAAACATAGAGAGGGTTGCTCATTTAAAGGATCCATAATTTTTTAGAACTATTTATCTCTCTAAAAATCCAAAATGTATCCAATTTGGGCTCGGGGTCCCAAACAAGACCTAAAGTTCAAAACTTAATTTTATATTCATCCCAGTAGGCCTAACACGTAGGTCTACATTTTGTTGACTAGAATTCAAACATAAGCTGACTTCAACAAGGCCAGTGATTCCCCATAGGTCCGTCTCGATAACATAGACATACGCCAACCATCCGAGGCTTCTAAAAAGCTTGATTATCATAATATAGATTTCTCCCGAGCACCTAAAATTTTAGAAAATATGAAAAACAATGAATATAGAATATTCAGTGAGAAACATTTACACATGCAAGTTTTCTTTTAAAAACATGAG
>CAVNYN010202140.1:1267-21530 GCA_963692815.1 Nyctanthes arbor-tristis
ACTTCCACAAACCAATTTTGATATTGGAAGAGTGAAAGCAAAATGGTATAGTATATTAAATATGTAGAATGAGAATGATTTATTTGTATTTACTTTTGTATGGGAATGGCAACTTGTAGTATTAAAAGAAATTAGTTGAAACTTAAAAAAGGGCTTATCATTTGATTTGTTTGAGATTGATATCACGTGGAGTGCGAATTATGTAAAGCATCTTGAAAAATGAATCAAGTAGTACTGCTTGTGATTTGGAAAATGTTAGAAAATGTGACAAAAAATATGTAGATTGACAATTTGAATTGGTTTCTAGAGTTAATTTACCCAAGAGTTTTCTAGATTATTTTATTATTTTAAACTAGTCAAATATGTTGCATTCAGTTGAAGATAGGGGATTATAATGGATTGTTGGTGCTCTTTTGTTGCTACACTTATATACTACATTTCTTAGGACATATATGATTAAAAATAATATTGTACCTTTCAATCTAATCTAGAAAGTAATGTACTTAAACTGAAAGTTATATAGGAGAGCAAATTCATACTATTGCTACTTCTATATTATATACTGTATTCTTCATAGTATTATCTGCTATGTTTGGAATATTTGAAACACCAAAATGGCTTATAAATATTATTGTGTTGTGCAATGTTTTGGCAGGAGGATATGGTTGCCAAAACTAGTGAACATCACATAGACAAGGCAAAAGAGTAGCTACTTCTTGAAGACATTCATTCGGAGGAGATGTCTATTGATGATGTTAATGCTAGATTAAGTACTATAATATCTCTCAATGATGTTTACTCTATTCCACTTTGTTACCAACAATTTCTATTCAATTTTGCCACAAAATTTTGAATCTGATAATAAATTTATTATTGATTTTATTTGTATTTAATATTTTATTGTTTATCGCAATATCAATTTTAAATAGGTGAGATAAATTAATATTGACAAAATAGATATAGAGCATAAAAAATAATTCTTTGTCGGGAAAAGAAAGTTCAAGCTAAAAATATTACATATTTAGCCTCAAATTTTTCCTTGTCAGTAAAGAATTTAGCCTACAAATGATCGTGCCTACAAAATTTATTTGTGACCAAAAGCATCGTTTGCCTATGAATTTTCTCCCTACAATAGTGTATTATGACAAAAAAATGATCTTCTCTGCCTACGAATATCTCTCTCTAAAAAAATGTATTTGTGATGAAATGGATCTTTTGCCTATAAATAAGTTTCCCTACAAAACTTCATTTGTAATGAGAAGGCTCTTGTCCATACAAATGACTCTTCTTACAAATGGTTATTTGTGGTGAAAATGGTCTTTTGCCTACAAACGTATTTGTAAGGAAAACACTTATACGACAAATCGTATTTGTCTGCAAATAGTTTGTAGGGCAAGGGATTAGGCCACAAAGTTGTAAACTTTGCCATCTCAATCCTTTCGCTACGATGATTGCCCCACAAACTTCACCACAAAATTTTTTTGTCTGGAAAGAGTTTTGCCTACAAATTTCTACTTTTCCCCACAAATATTTTTTATAGGGAAATACAAAAAATCTTGTAGTGCAAGTTGCACTATCCAGCTAACATCAAGGGCAAGGTAGTAATTAAAGTGTTGTAGAATCGTAAGATTTTTGGCAGAATGTATTTAGCTAGAAAACAAAATTTGGTACTGATATTTTTTATATGTTTTGTACTGTATCCATTTTGTGTCTGTGTGGCAGAAATTAGTCCTTGTATTTATATATACACTACTGTACAGCTAATTCATTGTAAGCAAGAAATTCAATTGAAAATTTCACATCTATGGTTTCTCCTAAAAAATTATCTCAGTATCAGAGTCTACAATGGCCACTACCGACTCCTCTATGAATTCAGGAGCCACTACCGAACCCGTTTCTACAATTCTGAACAACAATCTTCCAACAGTTGGTCTGAATCTCTCTCAAATAGCCACCATCAAGCTAGATCACAACAATTTTCTCTTATAAAAGAATATGATCATGCCCTAATTCGGTGTCACAACCTCTAAGGCTCTCTGCTAGGCACAAAGTCCTGTCCATCAGAGTTCCTCATTGTGCAAATCACTATTGCTTTAGGAAATCCCTCAACTGATGAAGAGAATCAACCTACTAGTAATGTCATCACTACTGTGTAGCTCTCACAAGATCTTGAATTTCACAAATGGATAGCTACAGGCCAACTATTGCGAGGCTAGCTGTACTCATCCATGACTCTAGAGATTGCAATGAGAGTTATGGGGCTCCAATGTTGTGGAGTTCAGTTGAACAAAGAGATAAGATTATGAATAGATCAAGAATTTTATTCCTCATATCAGAACTCCAAAGAACCAGAAAGGGTAGCATGTCTGTTGATCAATACTTAAGCAAGATCAAACAAATAGCTGACAACCTTGAAGTTGTAGGGAAAACTATACCAGAGTGAGATCGGATTACCCAAGTCTTGTCTAGTTTGAATGAGGAATGCAAACCTATAGAGGTGCGAATCTCTGAAATGGTCAACTTGATATGGCGAGAGCTCCAATCAATCCTAATGACATTTGAGAGCCCGCTGGAGCATCTCAACTCATTGAAAAATGGCATGGTTTCACTTAAACTAGCACAGAATCAACCTCAAGGCAACATGGGACAAAGAGTTGACTCCGAAAACTGTAGAGGAGGAAGGAACTCTAGAGGTTCCTACAGAGGGCAGGGGTAAAGAAAGATCTTATTTTCTAGTACCAATTATAACAGAGGTAACAATACTGTTGGGACTTAGAAGAAAAATGACCTCTGCTAGATCTATAGCGGGACTAATCACATTGCCAGAGATTTCCTTTCCAGATACAATGAAGATTACAATGGCTACAAGAACTCACAGACTCAAGATGGACACTCATCCACATACATGACAACTCCAAATGTGGTGAATGATCCTAACTAGTTTGCTGATCCTGGTGCAAGCCACCATATTACTGATAGTCAAGAAAGGATGAAGGATGTGAATGAGTACAATCGAAAGAACAAGCTTATGGTTGGTGATGGTAAGGCCTTAAAATTTCTCACATGGGCTCTACTGAGTTTATCTTGCCTGATTCTAAGAAATTAGCTTTTAAAAATTTGCTAGTTGTTCCTGATATAAAAATGAAATTGCTAAGTGTTGGTAAACTAGCTATTGACAATGATGTGTACATAGTGTTTAACCCAAATTGTTGTTTTAGTGAAGGATCAAATGGGGAGAATTTTTGCTACAAGAGAGACTTGATAAAGGATTGTATTAGATCCGTCTTCCAAACTATCAGTCTGCTAAATCAAATTCCCTTAGTCATTCTCTGTTTCCTTGTTTTTCTGCTATGTCAACTAGTAGTGAGTCTAGGAATTGTGATGGAACCTCAAAAATCTGGCATAGAAGAATAGGTCATGCATCAAACAATGTACTTGCTAGCATTTCCAAAAATTGTAATCAAGTTCTTAGTTTAAATAAATCAAATTCTCTTTGTAAAGCTTGCCAACTTGGGAAATCACATGCTTTACCCTTTAATCTATCTAATTCTTGTGCAAATTACCCTTTTGAGTTAATTCATACTGATGTCAACCCTGTTTCATCTACAAGTGGATTTAAGTATTATATCATGTTTCTTGATTCCCACTCTAGATATGCTTGGATATTTCTTATGAGAACAAGGCAAAAGTAATTAGCTTCTTCAACCAATTTAAAAGTCTAGTTGAGAATCAGTTGAAAGAAAAATCAAAATTGTTCACTGTGACTGGGGAGGAGACTACAAACCATTAGAAACCCTGGCCAAACAATAAGGAATTGAATTGAAGATTATCTATCCCTACACATTAGAACAGAATCGAAGGGTTGAGAACAAACATAGGCACATCCCCTAAACTGCCCTTACATTATTGGTGAGAGGCTTTTTTCACATCTGCTTACATTATAAATAGGGTTCCTACACATGTTTTTAAACAAAAATATCCTTTCGAAGCCTTATTCAATAAATCCGTAGGGTATGATCAGTCAAAACATTTGGTTGTTGTTGCTATCCTTGTTTGAGGCCTTACAAAAAACATAAGTTTTATTCAACTAAATGTGTCTTCTTGGGCTACAGTGGTCAACATAAGTGCTTTAAGTGTCTTAGTTCCTCAGGGAAAATCTACATATCTAGGCATGTGGTCT
Organism: Nyctanthes arbor-tristis; assembly: GCA_963692815.1. Lineage (NCBI taxonomy): Eukaryota > Viridiplantae > Streptophyta > Magnoliopsida > Lamiales > Oleaceae > Nyctanthes > Nyctanthes arbor-tristis. Next base: position 5,448 of record CAVNYN010202140.1, read on the forward strand.
TTGATGAAACAAATTTCCCATTTGAAGATGGTTTCCTAAACACAAAACAAAATACATAGAGAGACCATTCAAGTGTCATCATATATATATAATCTCCCCTATGATCCAAACTATACAACATTTGAAAATAGTGACTAGTGTGAACAACAAACTCAGGCATCATCTAATATAATCCCATAACAAGTGACTCAAGTTGTAAATGATTCTCAATTTGATCATGATGGAGTTGAGAATAAAATGCCTAATAATATGGATGGAGTTGAAGTAAACGCAGCCGGTGAAAATACTGGGGATTTTGAAAACCAAGTAGTAGAAACTGATAAGAATAGAAGTGTGCAAAATATGAATCCAATGATAACAAGATCAAAGCATAGAATTTTCAAGCCCAAGATTTATTTTGGAAAGTTCATCTCTGAGAAGAAGCAAACTGAAGGGATATTAGAACCTAAGTCAGTGGTAGTTGCATTAAAGAATCCAGAATGGAAGAAAGCCATGAGTAATGAGTACAATGCCTTGATGAGGAACAAGTCCGAAATTAGTACCCTACTCACCATCCTACTAATTCATAAGAAACAAATGGGTGTTCAGGATCAAATACAACTTTGAAGGGAAGGTTGAAAGACTAGGTTAGTAGCCAAAGTGTTCCTTTAAATTATAGGAGTGGATTTCAGTGAGACATTCAATCCAATTTTGAAAGCATCAACACTCAGAGTTATTTTGACTTTGCAATCTCAAGAGATCGGCAGGTACGACAGATTGATATAAACAATGCCTTTTTAAATGGTAGAATTAGCGAGGAAGTATAAATGCATCAGTGTGAGGGTTTCACCAATGACTAGACATGTCTGCAAATTGAAAAGGGCATTATATGGTCTAAGACAGGCTCCAAGAGCCCAGTATGAAAGCTTGAAGAGAACACTTCAGGTATGTGGCTTCAAATAATCTAGAGCTAGGAACTCTTTTTTTTTTTTTTTTAATTGAGTAATAATGCATCAATATTTGCACTAGTCTATGTTGATGAAATAGTTATAAGTGGGAGCAACAATGAGATGATACAACAGTTTATAGACAAGTTGAATAAAAAGTTTGCCTTGAAAGATCTGGGGTTATTGCATCAGTTCTTAGGTGTTCAATTTGTTAGACATAAGAATGAAATACACTTATCTCAGACTAAATACATATGTGAGAAGGTTTGATTATGTAATATTGAAGTCTACAGAAACTTCTATGGCAGTAGGCAGAAGCTTATCTAAAGCAGATGGAAAACAACTAGCTGATCCTAAACTTTAGAGGAGCGCTATTGGAAGTTTGCAGTACTTAGAATATACTAGGCCAGACATAAACTTCTATGTTAACAAACTGAACCAATTCCTTCAATCACCTACTGATGAGCACTGGAAGTCTGTGAATAAAGATTTGGGTTTCTGAAAGGCACTTCTAATCATGGTTTGTGGATTCAAAATGATGAGGTGTTGAACATAACAGCTTATGTAGATGCCGATTGAGCTTTCTGTCTAGATGACAGGAGATCCACAGTCAGATTTTGCGTGTATGTTAGAAATACTTTGGTGTCTTAGTGCTCTAAGAAACAACATATTGTGTCCAGATCAAGCACAGAATCTGAGTACAGGACATTTGCTCATGCTACCTGAGAAATAAGTTGGCTTTAGTCCTCGTTCAGTGAGTTGAATCTAGAAAGCTTAGTTCCAGTCTTGTGGTGTGATAATCAAAGCGCAAGTACACTAGCAGCCAATCTAGTTTATCATGCTAGGACCAAATACATTGAATTAGATGTGCACTTTATCAAAGACAAGGTAATTAAGTGGTTCAATTTAGGTTAAATACATTCCCAGTTCAGATGAGATTGTAAATCTTCTAACCAAGCCACTATCATATTGAAGGCTTAATTATTTAAGATATAAGCTTGGAGTGTCAAAAGCACCCTCCAGCTTACAAGGCAGAGTTGAGAATGCCATTAGAGTTACAATACTTGATATCCAACAGAAAAATGAGAAGGACCAAGTTACACTCTCCAAATAACATCAAGGGCAAGGTAATAATTAGAGTGTTGCAGAATTATAAGAAATTTGGCATAATGTATTTAGCTAGAAAAGAGAATCTGGTACTAATACTTTTTATATGTTTGGCATTGTATCCATTTCGTGCATGTGTGACAGAAATCAGTCCTTATATTGTATATATACACTACTGTATAGCTAATTCATTGCAAGCAAGAAATTTGATAGAAAATTACACAACTCTGTTTTCTTCTAAAAAATTACCTCACAAGTTAAACCCATTGCATATTAGAATTAAAAGATAATGTGAAGTAAGGGTTACTAACGTAATCCTATCAAAGGGCATCTAAGTAAATTTTAAAAAGAAAATGTTTAATTTGTGGTGTGATAATGAAATTTTGTGGTGACAATATAATTTTCCTAATAAATTGTAGTAGCAGAGGTGGAGATTAGGACTGGGGCATTTTTAGAGAAAAACCAACCCAACCGCATCAACTGAGGTGCCAGTTATCGCAGTACAACTGCAAAGAACCAGAACCAAATCGAGAAAAAGAGGACCGACTGTTGAACCAAACTATACGCATCCACATTGTACCGAACCTAAAGGGCAGGGTTAGGCTTTTGCGTTTTTCCCTTTTTCTGATTTTTTACATTCAAAAAAGGAGAAAATTTAACTTGCAAAAGGAAAACAAAAAACTTATTAAGCTAGCAAGCAAATTGGAATAGCTTATAAATACTTCACCGCCTCACAATTGATAAATACAAATTATAAATACTTCACCCCCGCACAATTGATAAATACAAATTAAACAATTAACCTACCAAAAAAAAACAACAAACACGTCCTTCCATCTCGCATCTTTAATCAATATAATACATAAGACAAGAAAATTCAGCCACAAATACAATCTAATATCTAATTCTCTCAAGTCCTAGCCCCCAAAAATTCCAAAATATTTTGAATGTGGAGAGCGTGAGCTTGATCGATTGGGTGAAAATTGACATGGACTCCACTATAGGTATGTACTCCATTCCCTTCTTGGCTTCTCCTACTCTGCTCGTTCTCGGCTCTCGGCTGTCTTTGACTGTCTCTACATTTCCTTTTTTTATTTATTTATCTCCTTCTCCTCTAGTTTAGGGATGAACGTGGGTGGTGAAGGTGATAAACGTGTTCCTATTGATATCCTTGATTATACTCTAGTTATTGGTAAGTAATGTCGATTTCTCTCTTTTTTTTTTTTTTTTTTTGGTTTTCTGTCGCTGAAATGCATTGAGCTAAGATTCTGATGCGTGACGATGGCTGATTTTGCATGAGTGAGGGACTATTATGGCCTGTTGTGTGCATACCATTAAGGTTTTGCATGATGAGATGCTTACTTTATGGTGCTTAGACTTTCAACACTTTACAGTTTAGTTCTAGGTATTTATTTAGCTGTATATTTCCCACTTAGCATTCAATAAGACTTACGAAGTTATGGTCTTGGATTTATTTACTTTTATAAAACTAGTAGGATATACGTGCGTTGCACGTGGTGTTAGAGAATAGTATGTACAATTAGTTTTCAGCCATTACCTTGTGATGTCATTTGAAAAAAAACTATTACCTTTTAATGATTAATAAGACTATTATCTCATACATACTCTCAAATTTCCTCTCTATAAGGAACTCTTTTCTCTATCTTTTGGCAAGTTGGGTTCTATTTTTCTCTGATTGAAGATGTTTCTTTTCAAGCTATTATGGATTTGAATGATGTTTACGCTAGGCTTTCGTTGGAGGAAGAGGAACAAGGAATGCAGTTGTAGGGAGATGATGTTTTACAGGAGGCGGATGGCTTCTGTTACGCCTTGTCGGCCATTTTCTCACTGATTGTCCTATCCATTTCATCTCTATGAAAAGTACTATGGCCTGGGTTTGGAGACCGGTTAAAGGCATTTGTGTCAAGGACATTGGTGCTGGTGTTTATGTATTCCAATTCTTCCATCATTTGGACATGAACCGGGTTCTTAATAATGGTCTGTGGACATTATTCAATCAACATTTACTTTTGCTAAAACACCTTAAGGAAGATGACAATCCTATGAAAACTGAACTATTTGAAACTTGTATTTAGGTTTAAATTTGTGATGTTCCTGTTGGATTTCATTTTGATAAATTTCTTGTGTACATTGGAAATTATATTGGTTCTTATGTTTCATCTGACCCAATAATTTCTCCAGGGGATGGAAAACTTTTATACGTATTCGAGTTATCATGGATGTTCGTTTTCCGTTGAAAAGGAGAATGAAACTTAAAAAAGTAGAGGGATATTTGCTTTGGGAATGTGCCTACCTTTTGTTTTGTTTGTGGACTAATTGGGCATTCTGAAATAACTTGTGAAAAGTTCTATGAAGCTACGGATGGGAAGATTGAAAGGCCTTACAGACCTTTCATTAGAGCACCAACCAAGAATTATGTTGTTTTGGCTAGAGACAAATGACTTCGAGACTCAATGCCAGCAAGTTCTCATTCTAGATTTGGGAAGAACATGACTGCAGGACAACGAAAGGAACTTTCCGTGCAAGTTGGTGAAAATCTCTTAGTAAATAATAAAAGAAAGAGCGTGGAAGAGGTATTGATGCATCCAATCCAATCTCTAATAATTGGGTAGCTTTAATGCCCCCATTGAAGGCAAATCCCTTATTCAAGGATGGTCAAAGTCATGATATGGTTGAAGACAAAGGAAGTGAAAATAACAGGCTTATTGTCATAGACCAAAAAGTCATCGGATGGACCCCTATACGGACATGAATTTGAATAACACAAGAAACGTATCTGTGGTGGCTCTTCTATAAAGGCCTACGGATCAAAATGAGTATTCTTAGCTGGAACTATTGTGGCCTGGGCAATCCATAAGCAGTTCAAGTCCTTGCAGAACTAGTTACTACGAATAAGTCCGATTTGATTTTTCTAACTGAGACTTTGGCTCGAACTAAAAAAATATCTACTGAAAAAAGTAAGTTGCATTACGATTATTATATTGTTGTTGACTGTTTGGGACATAGTGGTGGGCTCTCTCTTTTATGGAAAGAACAGAATATAGCCTCTCATGTTAGCATGCCTCATTTCTATACTGATGTTGAGGTGACAATAGTTGCGCAACTGCGATGGCGTCTTACAGGTTATTATGGTAATCCAGATAGAAATAGATGATGAGAAGGTTGGGATCAGCTAAGACTCTTAGCTTCCTCATCCAATTTGCCATGGGTTTGCCTTGGCGACTTTAATGATCTTTTATTTCAACATGAAAAAATAGGATAGAATGAGCATCCTACTTGGCTGCTTAACAGCTTTCAGGAGGCCTTCAAAGATTTCCATCTATTTGATCTTCGCATGGTTCAATAGTAGGGGCTCGCTTGCTTGTTTTGAAGAGCGTTTGGATCGGGCTTTTGCAACTTCTGAATAGTGAGATATATTTCCAAATGCTTGAACACAGAATTTGGGATTTTTCACATCCAATCATTCACATATTCTCTTGAAACCTAAGATTGCTTAGCAGAGACCTTCCAAGAGGAGATTTTGATTTCAAAATTTTTGGCTACGTGAAGATGACTTTAAGAATGTTGTAAACTCAAGCTAGAATGATTCTATTAGAGAACCAATTCTAAGCCATATTAAAAAGTGCGGCGAGGATCTTCATTCGGAAGGTTCTAGACTCCGCAAACTAGGCCTCAAAATTAATTACAATCGAGCAGCCATGGGGTACCTTTAAAACAAAATTAACCAGGTTGGTTATAGCACAAGCAAAATATTTCCAAGCTCTACATCAAAGGAAATATATTGGAAAAAAGGTCTACAAAGTTGTGGCTAAAGCAAGGGGATTCTAATGCTAAGTATTTTTCACAGATCTGCTGCATTTCAGTAGAAAATGAATACTGTCCAATGTCTCAAAGATCGATATGGGGATTGGACTTATGAATTACCTATTGTTCATGGGATTATCACTGAGTATTTTCATGATCTTTTCAAGTCCTTCATTCGAAGGTTGGAAGAAGGACCGAGTGCTAAAAGTACAGGCAGCCGTATTACAGGTTCTTATCATGATTTATTGATGGCTCCATTCACAGCTCAAAAGACCGATAAGGCAGCTTTTGACATGCATCCCAACGAGGTCCCAAGTCCAGAGGGTACGAATCCAGCCTTTTATCAAAAGTTTTGGAATGTTGTGGATTGTGATGTGATTTCTTTATGCCTGTAATGTTTGTATACATGCACTTCTCCTATTGGTTTTAATGATACGTCAGTTGTTCTCATTCTTAAGAAAGGAAGTCCAGAAACTTTGCAAGACTTTAGGCCTATATATCTTTGTAATGTTGTGTATAAAATCTTGGCCAAAATTCTTGCAAATTGTCTCAAGCTTATCTTCCTGGATATTATTTCAGAGACTCAATGTGCATTTGTTCTGTGTTCTATCACTAATAATATTATGTTGGCATTTGAATCACTTCATTGTATGAAGAAAAAGCAAAGAGGAAAACATGGGTTGGCTACACTAAAGATCGACATTAGTAAATTATATTATCACCTTGAAAGGAATTTCTTGAAGGATGTGATGACTTGTATGGGTTTTCCTCAAAAGTGCATTGATTTGACTCTTTTGTGTATATCAACGGTTCGATATCATGTAGTGTATGAAGGTTTTAAGATTGGCCCAATTATTCTAGAGAGAGGATTACGGCAAGGCTGTCCCCTTTTCCCATATTTATTAACTCGGAGAGTTTATACTCATTCATTAACTCTAACGAAGAGGCGGGTGCCATTCACGATTGTAAAATTGTAAGAAGAGCCCATTCTATCTGGCATCTCTTTTTTTACGGATGACAGCTTATTGTTCTTCTGAGCTAATCTAGAGAGTGCGATGAGATTATGGAGATGTTACATTAATATGAAATGGAGTCCAAGCAATCTATCAACTACCATAAATCTACTTTGTTCTTTAGCCGTAATGTTGAGTTAAATCAGAAGCATTTTATTTGGTTTGTTTTGGGCATCCAAATTTCACAAGGGCATGAGAAGTATCTTGGTTTACCTTACTATCATTGGGAGGAAAAAGAGAGAGGTTTTTTACTTTTGGTAAAGATCAGGTGTGGAAATGAGTACAAGTTTGGAAAGAAAAGTCTTTGTCAAGAGCCAAGAAAGAGAATCTAATCAAATCCATTGCTCAATCAGTACCCAATTATGTCATGAGTGTATCTCTTATTCCAACCCAACTTTGTGAATAAGTGGAAAGAATTATGAATAAGTTCTTGTGGCAATCAAATCAAACTAGACGAAGGGGAATCAATTGGAGTTCTTGGGATAAATTGTGTACTCAGAGCAAAGAGGGATGTGTTTTAAGAAATTACATGAAACCAACATTGCACTTCTTGGTAAGATTGGATGGAAACTAATTACCCAAGCAACATCGTTGGTGTCTCGTGTCTACAAGCTCTCTACTTTCTATCGTCCACTTTCTTAGAGGCTAAAATTGGGTATAATCCAAGATATATTTGGGGAAATTACTCTCAGCTCAATCCCTCTTGGAAGAGGGGTGTAGATTTAGAATGGGGTGTGGTACTTCTATTAGAATTTAGCATGACCGTTGGCTTCCTAATCCAAACCATGCTTATGTAACATCTACTCCTATCCCGGGTCTTGAAGAGGCAATAGTTAACCAACTTATGGTCGAAGGGGAAAGTCGGTGGGAGTATGACCATCTCTCGGATATCTCTAATGAGGAACATCGATGCCAAATCTTGAAAATTCCATCCGGTGCTCAAGAGAGGGCTAAATGTGTATACTGGTATCATGACAATAAGGGAATCTACCCGGTTCGAAGTTGATATAAGCAGATGATGGCTGCATCCAATTTGATATTTGCTAGCAATGTTGATAATTTCTGGACTATTTTATGGAATCTTAAGGTGCTAGCAAAGGTACGCAATTTTGTGTGGCAAGCATCGATGAGTGTTATCCCAACGGTTGATCAGCTGTGGGCCAAACGGGTGGAAATAGATAGTAGTTGTCTTGTTTGTTTATCATCAGCTGAATTAGTGGTTCATAGTCTTGTTGATTGTGTTTTTGCTCTACATGTTGGGATGGCATTGGGGTTAGGTTCATTTTGTCCACCGTTGGAAGCTTCAAAGATTGTCTAGCTTCTATGTTTGATAATCACCAAAGGGATCGTGGGATTATTGGTATGGCTTGTTGGAGGATTTGGATGAATAGAAATGAAATGGTTTGGCAAGGTAGGTCCTATTCGGTGTTGAAAGTAGTAGCAGTTGTGAAGAATTTTTTGCAGCAATGGCTTGCTGCTCACAATCCTCAACCATCTTCAATTTTAGATTCCAAGAATTCTGAATTTGCTCATTGGCAGCTACCTATGGCTGGTTTGTTAAAGATAAATGTTGATGCAACTATTTTTGACAGTTAAAAGAAGGCCGGACTTGGTCTTGTTGTTCGTGACGACTTGGGTTCTTTGTTGCGCTAAGAATTGTACCGATGGTGGATATTACCGACCTAATGATTGTTGAAGCTCTAGGTGTTTGTGAGGCTCTTTCCTGGTTAGAGTCTCATTTCCCTGAGGTTAATACAACTTAGATGGACGTACAGTTAATCTATACATGCAAATATTGATCACTGCGTTTTTGGGTTTGTTCATCAATACTAGTAACATATTCTTCCAAGGTTCTAGTTGTAGGGTAGTGGAAGGGGGTGCCAAATAGAGGCATGAGTAAAGGTGAAGGATTTGACTCAGGAAATTTTTTGAAATCGGGTTCAAGCGTTTGAGGAATTGAATTTCGATGCTGGATTGTGCAGGTTCAAGTGTTCAAGAAGTTGTCGCTGATGGGTGGAGAGATGAACATGGCGAGATGAGATGTTCACAAGAGGGAGAGAGTTGCAAAGGGACGAATATACTAATTGGTTTGCCGTTGGGAGAGCCTCCTTCGCTGGGATTTTTTTATTTAATTAGTATTTTTATTACTTTTTAAAATGTGGTTGAGTAATGTAAATAAATGTAGTGGCATTAAAAGGTATAAAACGAGGTGGGAGGATAAATTCTCATAGTTGTACTATAATTCCCCTAATCAAAAAGCTCTTTTGGACGAGGAAAACGAACAAGTTTTTTAAGCTATTTCTAAGAAAGCTCAAATTAATTTAAAGCTTCTAGGAAAGTACATTTACAAAATGCTAAAATGTTTTCCTCAATTATTATTAATTGATGATAGCATATATATGCAAAATATCAATAAAATGTATTTCTTTTGACCGAGAACCCCATAAAAAATTAAAATTTGTTACATGAAATAAGAGTGATAGGAATCTTGGATTGCAAATTTTATGATATTTCAATGAAATATTTGCTATCTTTGTGTAATTAAAACATTATCTTTTGTCACGAATAATTTACGATACATTTTTGTCATATAGTTATTTTTTCACTATTATTTGAAGTTATTGTTCGGTTTACCTTATATGAAACCGAAAATCTATGTTAAATATTGGCATGTTATATTATAATAATAATAATAATAATAATAATAATAATAATAATAATAATAATAATAATTACACAAAAGAAGTAAATATGTTGTTATATTTATTCAAAAAAAAGGTACATTGTTACATCAATTTAATTATTAAAAAATATATAAGAAATAAACTAATGATTGATAATATGATAGATAATAAATAAATAAATATATATATATATATATATAAGAACTTTAATTTTATGGTTTTATTACTAGTTAAACCACCCGTGTGAAAATTTATTAAAATATATTATTAGATAGTTTAGAACAAATCTGTAATATTTACACTTCTGGAGAAAATATAAAAACATAAGTATACATTAATTAAATCAATAACATCAATGGACTTAGCAATCGCAAAGTTCAAGATCATTTAAAAGACATCATGTATTCTTACATATAATCTTTTGAACATGTATACAATAATGAAAAAAATACTTGTTACCCGCCTCATTTTTAAAAATCCTAATAAAACTAACAAATTCAAAAAAAATGTAAAATTCATTAAAAAATTCAAACAACATTAAACTCACCAATACACACAGCAAAGATGATGAATTAATGAATTATGACGGATTAGAGTTTGTTTTAGAATTGACATTTTAGATTTGGTATGTTAATTTATTAGTGAAAAAGATTAACAAACAAAACAAATGGGATAAATTGTTAAGGTTTAGCTGTTAAACTCAATTGTCATATGTTCAGGTCTTCTCTGAGTTTTTCCACAAAAATTTCTGTTAAAAAGAAAAGGAACAAGTACCGCAAAATTTACCAAATAAAAAAAGCGGGAAAATCGCAGTACAAAAGGTACCGAGACTTAAGTGGATTAACTAATATATAGATATAGATTATACTACGAAACAATCTTTTGTTAATTTTTTTTATTTGCCCTTTTTTGCATTCGAGAACTATCTCAATCGACTCAAGAATTCAAGTTTGAGATAGAGCATATATTATTTCATCAAAAAAATATTTACAATGAGGAGGGGACATATATATGTGTCTTACCCTGATACAAACATCATATGTTGTGACGCCCCGGGCAATCTGTGACGCCCCGGGCCCTCGGTGCCCGAGACGCCGTTAAAATATTCTCTCTTCTCTTTTAAATAAGATAAATTAAAATGAATCAATGGTGAATCGTTCAAAATAAGGCTAATTTAATTTATTTTAGAAGCCACCATTGCTCAAGGCGTTTCTTCTGACTTCAAGTCTGCAAAATGTTAATTTTGAAAGGGGTGAGTATTTCATAAAAATACTCAGTAGACTCAGCGTAATATTAACCAATTTATACTACAAACATACATATAAACATGCAAATCATATCTCATAAGTCTCTACTAAAAAATAAGCATCGTATGGTAAATGCAGGTTTTCGACTCTCGTCTCATGCCCGAAGGCATATAAATACTAGCGCGCATAGTAACATCATAGCATGCATGCAAAATCTGTGCATAGCAATAAAACATACGCAAAAGTCTCGTCTCGTCTCATGCATAAAGCAATTAAGCTCATGCAAATAACATATAAGCACATAAGTCACATATCCATATGTAATCCATAGAACAATCAATTAATATTAGCGCTATTTTTGAGAAAATACCTTAGAAAAGAGTCTACCTCAATTTCCTCCAAGTCGAGCTAATAGGCAGGGTTTATCCACTTATTCTTCACTCATCGCTTATAAAAGAATATGAAACTCAAATTAAGATTTTTGTTAAAATGAGTTATTTTATAAAATAAATTATTTATAATAAAATAATTGCATAAAATGCTTAAAGTGTTGTGCCTAATGTGACTAATGCCCAAAAGTTAGGGAAAACTAGAAAATCAAGGATTTACTAAGATTTGGGTATAAAATATATGAGTTTAATTAAACTAATTTAGAAATCCTCAAAATTCAATAAATCAAAAAAAAATTATAATTTAAATAATTAAAGTCATTAAATCTCATAAAATGAGACTTAAATTAAAATACGTATAAACTAATTTACAGGTTTAATCAAATAAGGTTAAATATAAACTAAAATTAAAATCTTATAAACTTTTAAAACTAACTTGAAAAAATCCTCAAAATAAAGGACTAAAATAACTGAAAATAAAAGTTTATAGGCTAAAATAAATAAAACATAAGTTTCTGGGCCCATCTGAAAGGACAGAAAGTTTGAGGGCCAAAAGTGACGAAATCAGAAGATTCGGGCTCATTTAAACTAAATACAAGGTTCAAGACTAAAATGACACAAGATAAAATTTTGGATTTAAAATGTAACAAATCAAAACATTGGGGGCTGAAATTAAAAACATCAAAAGATGCCTATTTACTCCCCAGCTCCCTCTCTTGTTGGACCAGTTAGAGGAGAAACAGGGGAAAAAGAGCAGAAAATTGGGGGGAAAAAAGGGAGAGGGCCGCCGGATCTTGCGCCGTTGAAGCCGCGCCGGACATGGCGCTGGGCCGCTGCGCTACACTCTCAGCCGCAGGGCAATTTTGGGGCTCGAAACTGGTGGGTGGAGGGAAAAACTGAGGGGGCCTTCAGTCGAGTTACAAGCCCCAAAACTCGAAATAAATCTTGAAATTTCAACATAAAAATGAAGATAGCAGCTTGGGCTTGGTTTGTAGTAGTGAAGGGGTGGAATGGGTGACATTTTGGGTGAAACGGTGGTGGTGTTGGCCGCGGTATGGCCGCAGTGGTGGCGGTGACGGTGCGCGGCGGTGGCGCACGGTGGTAGAGTGGCATTGGTTCTTGCCCTATTGTTTTACCAATGTAATACTTCAACCCAGAAAATTTGTGAAATGTGTGTGTATATGTGTGGTGACATTGTGGTAGTGGGGGGGCAGCCGGCAGTGGCTGGCGCACGGCGGTGGTGACATTGCCTTCATCCTCTACCACTGACACACACACCAAAAATAAGATTTGTAGCTGTGTGTTCTTGGCAAGATAGGCAGTTGTTGGTGTGTATATGTATGTGTAGATAAGCCATGGTTGGTGAAGAAGCAGTGTGTCCTTGCGCAGGAGGAATTTATGGCTGCTTGTGTGTGTGTGTGTGTTGCTAAGTGTATAAGAAGTTTGTGACTAAATGTATGTGAATGTGTGTGTTGGTTGCGTTGTGATTGCAGTGTGCTTGCAAAATTCTGAAGACAGAGAGTTGGAGAAGATGGGGAAAGGGAGGACGGTGAGAGGCAGAGAAGGGGGAGGAAGGAGAACCTTGGCTGATGGATCTGATTTGGGTGAAAATTAGTGGGTTGGGAAGACTAAATAGATACTTAATTTTGGCATAGGGCTTCAATGGGTAAGAGGGTAGAATATGAGGCTACCAAAAGGAGTAATTTATTTTAAATTCTTGGGTTTAACTTGGGCTATAGTGGAAAGGAAAATAAGTTGGGCCAATTGGGTGGATATGAGCCAGGTTATTAGGGCCAAACGTTGGGTTACAAACTTTAGATTACACTAATATACACATTTGGGTTAATTCTTGTAATTGTTGAGATCGAATTTTGGGAGGCAAAATGAATTTAAATTTGGTATTCAGTTAATGATTGGAATAATCAGTTTAAATCCAAATTACTTAAATCACGATTGTTAGTATAAGTTTGGTTCACTAGTTTTCAAAATTACCTTGTTACAATACCTTTTACGTTTTAAAAAAAAATTATAGTTACGACTAGACGATCTCGACAACAAAGTTTGACTATTCAAAATTTATTTTAGACACGTCATAGTGACACGAGTATTAAAATCAATTTTTTTTTTTTTTTTGGAAAAATTTTCCGGTCGCTACAACCTTACCCCGTTAAAATAAATTTCATCCTCGAAATTTAACTTACTTGGTCTATGAGGTCAGGGTATTTCTCACGGATCTCTTCCTCTTTTTCCCAAGTGACCTCATTACTCCCATCTCTACCCCACTGGACTTTGACTAATGGAATCTCTCGATTTCTCAAGACATGGACTTTCTTCTCGAAAATATGTGTAGGGATTTCATTGTAGGATAAATTTTTCTGAATCTCAATATCTTGATAGTTCACCACGTGATTCAGGTCAGGGACGTACTTCTTCAATAATGAAATGTGAAAAACATTATGTACTGCTGAAGCTCAGGCGGCAAGGCCAGACGGTACGCTACATTCCCGACTCTTTCCAATATCTCAAACGGTCCTATGAACCAGGGTCTTAATTTCCCTTTCTTGCCAAATCGTAGGACACCCTTCATTGGTGCTACCTTGAGAAACACTTTCTCTCCAATCTGGAATTCTCAATTCTTCCTTTTCAAATCAGCATAACTTTTCTGTCTATCTTGGGCTGCCTTAATTCTGGATCTGATCTTTTCAATCTTCGCCACTGTCTCCCTTACCATGTCCGGTCCAAGTAATTTTCTTTCTCCAACCTCACCCCAATAAATTGGTGATCGACATCGTCTACCATACAAAGCTTCATAGGGAGCCATGCCAATCGTGGCCTGGAAACTATTATTGTAGGCAAATTCCACTAATGGTAGGCGTTCATCCCATTTTCCGCCTAAGTCCAGCACACATGCTCTCAACATGTCTTCCAGTGTCTAGATAGTACGCTCAGACTGCCCGCCTGTCTGAGGGTGATAGGCAGTGCTAAAGTTTAAACCGGTCCCCATGGCAGTTTGAAGACTTTTCCAGAAACTTGAGGTAAACCTCGGGTCCCAATCTGACACAATGGAAACGGGTACTCCATGTAGTCGCACAATCTCCTTAACGTATACTTGGGCTAGCTGATCTACACTAAGAGTTATCCAGACTGGTAAGAAATGAGCAGATTTTGTGAGTCGATCTACAATCACCCAAATAGCATCGTAACCTCTTACTGATCTAGGTAGACACACTAAAAAGTCCATCGTAATCTTTTCCCATTTCCACTCAGGTATGTCCAAAGGGTTAAGTAACCCCGATGGTCTCTGGTGCTCGACTTTAACCTGTTGACATACCAAGCATCGAGATACGAACGTCGCAATATCTCCCTTCATATTTCTCCACTAGAAGGAATCACGCAAGTCTCGATACATTTTTGTTCCTCCTGGATGTACTGAATAAGGAGCCGAATGGGCTTCAGCCAAAATCTCAATTCTAATTTGCTCATCTTTTGGAACACAAAGTCGACCCATAAACATGAGTGCTGAATCAGCAGCAATCTCAAATCTTGATCTCTGGGGAGTCCCCACTCCACTACGAATCTTTTCCAAGAAATTGTCATTTTTCTGAGCAGTTATAACCGGTTTCCCTTAAATCAGGTCTGACAATCAAATTCGCCAATCAACTAGACCTTTGGGTTGATGGGGTTCTTACTTCAATCCTCAAGTTTTGGAAATCCCAAATTAGCTGGTCTTGCACCATTCCCAATGCTAGTAAATGTCCAGCATTCTTCCTGCTTAATACGTCAGCAACAACATTAGCTTTACCCGGATGGTAGAGGATATCACAGTCATAATCTTTCACGAACTCAAGCCATCGACGTTGTCTCAAGATCGGAAGAGCGTCGTGTAGGTAAAGAAATATTTTAGACTCTTATGATCGGTGTAGATCTCGCATTTACTCCCATACAAGTAGTGGCGCCAAATTTTTAAGGCATGCACTGCCGCTGCAAGCTCTAAGTCATGAGTTGGATAATTCTGCTCATATGGCTTTAGCTGTCTTGAAGCATAAGCTATTACCTTCCCGTGCTGCATTAGTACACACCCCAACCCATGCTTGGAGGCATCTGTGTAAATGACGAAACACTCAGTGCCATCAGGTATAGTCAGAACTGAGATCGGAAGATTAACTTTTTCTTCAATTCTTGAAAACTCTGTTCACACCGGTTTGATCCCTTTCTAGTCAGTTGAGTTATAGGTCCTGCTATTTTGGAGAAATCCGATCTATGAATCTTCGGTAATACCCAGCCAATCTTAGAAAGCTTCTTACATCTCCAGCGCTAGTAGGGGTTGGCCAGTTTGTTACGGCTTCAACTTTAGAAGGATCAACCTCAATGCCTCTGGCCGTAACAATGTGGCCAAGAAATCCAACTCTCTCAAGCCAAAATTTGCATTTTTTGAATTTGGCATACAACTTCTCTGCCCTCAATGTATCCAGCACAATCTTCAAATGTTCCTCATGTAGTTTTGGATCCCTCGAGTAAACCAGTATGTCATCGATGAAGACGATGAGAATTCATCCAAATACTGGTGGAAGACTCGATTCATCAGGTCCATGAATGCTACAGAGGCATTAGTAAGACCGAACGGCATTACTGTAAATTCATAGTGCCCGTATCGAGTTCGGAAAGCTGTTTTTGGTATATCTGCTGGCTTGATCTTAGCTGATGGTAACCAGATCTTAGATCGATTTTTGAAAACACAGCAGCACCCTTCAGCTGGTCTAATAAATCATCAATCCTCGGAAGAGGATACCTATTCTTAATCGTCAGCTTATTAAGTTCTCGGTAGTCGATGCATATTCTCATACTGCCATCCCTTTTCTTGACAAACAATACCGGTGCTCCCCACAGGGAAA
>CAVNYN010202141.1:0-62326 GCA_963692815.1 Nyctanthes arbor-tristis
TGAAGTGCTTGAACGTCGCATACGATTTGATAGGCGAATGTTGTGAGGGAAAGACAGGATTCTCAGTCACCTATCCAAGTTGCATACTTCGTTATGAAACTTATTCGTTTTTTAACGATACTCCCACTCATCAACCATCCGTGCCACCGCCACCGCCACTGCCACTGCCACTGCCACCACCACCGCCACTGCCACTGTCATTAATGCCACCAGCATCAGCCCCCCCAGGCAAGGAAATACTTGTGGCTTTTATTTTATGGTCAATATATATGGAGAGTGAAGCCTATTCAAGAAACGCATTTGTTGACATATTAAATCATCTAAGCTAAGAAATTGTGTTGCATGCAGTAATTATAAGGGATGCATTCAATAATATGAATTATTTGGCCTTCATAATAATAATAATATGATTAACGTGGGTTTACATTTGATTTTGCAGGAAAGAAGGATAACAATACAACTCCAATTGTCCTAATTATTACTATTCCAATTGTTGTTATAATACTTGTTTTCGCCGTAATAGTCTTTACATGCAGAAGGAAGGGTAACAGAAACAAAATAACTAAAAGTAAGCTTGCTTTCTTTGTTAAATAATGCTATATGTAGCATCATTGGTGTCAATCTCTGTAGCAGTACACATGGCATTAAGTGATAGCTGAAGTTAAAGGCATACATGTGAGCAACTTAATTTAACTTATAACCATATGATACCATGTGGGCTGATGCCACCAGTAGTGCTATATAGTATTACTCTTCGTTACTTATATCGAGTTTTGTGTACCTAAACTTTCTTCCTAATTTTTCCTTCTCCAACGGATTGGTCTGAAATTAATATTTTTTCTTTATATTTGTTCAAGGTGACAATGAAACTAGTACTATTGAATCATTGCAATATGACTTTGCAACCATTAAGGCTGTGACAAATAACTTCTCTATTGCAAACAAGCTCGGCCATGGAGGATTTGGCATCGTTTACAAGGTAATTTTACAAATTTCATCACATATCCATTATGCTGGAGGAATTTGAAAATCAACTAACTAATGTACTTTATTCTAACTCAATCTTAGGGAAAACTTATAAGTGGGAGAGAAATAGCTGTGAAAAGGTTGTCCACGAATTCAGGGCAGGGAGATCTCGAATTTAAGAACGAGGTCTTGTTACTGGCTAGGCTTCAACACAGAAATTTAGTCCAACTTTTGGGGTTTTGCTTACATGGAGATGAGCGGCTTCTTGTATATGAATATTTCGAGAATGGGAGTCTTGACCGGTTCTTATTTGGTAACATTTGATTTGAATTAAACTTGTCCTATGCACTTGATTGATCTCTCACAATGTTGTATGCCTAACTGGACTTGTAGATCCAACAAAATCTGCACATTTAGATTGGGAAAGAAGGTACAAAATCATTGGAGGTGTTGCTAAGGGAGTGCTTTATCTGCATGAGGAGTCTCGACTCACAATAATTCACCGTGATCTTAAAGCTAGTAATGTATTGTTAGATGAAAATATGAACTCTAAAATATCAGATTTTGGCATGGCAAGGTTATTCGTTCAAGACGAAACTGAAGGCAATACTAACAGGATAGTAGGAACCTAGTAAGCTTTCTAAAATATTAGACTCTATATCATCATCATTATATTATCATTATATACATATAAGTTAACTATATACCTGTAAACTCTATATTGTAGTGGGTACATGGCTCCTGAGTATGCAATCCATGGACAATTCTCGTCCAAATCAGATGTTTTCAGTTTTGGCATCTTAATTCTAGAAATCATAAGTGGTCAGAAAATTAACAGCTTTCGGAATGGGGAGAATGAGGAAGATCTCTTAAGTTTTGTAAGTATCCAAAAATGTTTCAATCAATTTGAATACACAATTAATGTAGCTATACATACATACATACATA
Organism: Nyctanthes arbor-tristis; assembly: GCA_963692815.1. Lineage (NCBI taxonomy): Eukaryota > Viridiplantae > Streptophyta > Magnoliopsida > Lamiales > Oleaceae > Nyctanthes > Nyctanthes arbor-tristis. The sequence goes on from CAVNYN010202141.1 coordinate 1,915, forward strand.
CAATACATACATACATATGGTATTCTATAATTTGTGTCCATTTCTCACAGGCTTGGAAAAATTGGCATGAAGGAACTACGTCAAATATAATAGATCCTACAATACTAAGGACTTCTTTAGGATCATTGCGCGACATTCAACGATGTGTTCATATCGGTTTGTTATGTGTTCAAGAAGTCGCAGCTATTAGACCTACAATGGCATCCGTCGTGTTTATGCTTACTAGCTTCTCCATGACCCTGCCACTTCCTTCCCGCCCTGCATTTTTCTTGTCTAGCACGTTCGAGGCAAACATTCCACTTCAAGAACACAATGAAGGAACATCTATAACCAGTAATTTGTCAAACAGTAGATTGGATAATTCTACTCAGTTGTCAATAAATGAGGTCTCAATGAGTGAGTTAGATCCACGGTAAAGTTGAAATTAGAAAATTATTGCATCGCTAGGTCTTCTAAAAGAAATTATTTTGTAACTAATTAGTTGTTGGACGTTCATGCGTGAATTATTGAAATGCAATAAATTTATGTGTATTCATTACTTCCGTCTTAATCATGCATAATGCCAATGCATCAAGTATTGAAGTGTATTGACTCTGGATTTTCCAAGTCTTGAAGTGGAATGGAATACCGACATTATAATTGGACTTTTCCATGTCTTGAAGATTAAATTGTTTCGAAATGGGGAAAGAAAGAAAACTAACCACCCTAAAAGGAGAGAGTCTTCAGTATGACGGTCGTATATGTCTAGTGATATGACCGTCTATTAACCATATGACAAGTGGAATTAAATCTAACTTATATATATTGTTATTTTCTCTCTCTTAATTTAATAAAAACTACCCAATTAAATAACACTAAGTGTATTAATCTCTTCTTTTTTTTTTTTTTTTTTGAAAGACCAAGTGTACTAATAAACTTTAAATAAAACCTCAAACCATTTTGTTTACTAATTTTAAGTTGCAAATTTAGCCTATTGTACATATATATATATATATTGTTAATTCTAACTTATTTAATGTTAATGTTATATTAATTTCATTATATACATGAATATAATAATAAAACAAATGTTGTTGATTGTAAAATGTCAAATGATTAAACTATTATGCATTTGTTTTGCAAAGAATATAATATTTTAATGTATTATTGATGTGCCTACTAATTATGCATAAAGATTTATTCATATAATTAGATTAATTAACATTTAAATAAGTTAGCACTTTTAAGGGGAAAAACCACATCTAAATAAGTTAAGCATTAACAAAAAAGTTTCATCTCTAATTTTCCAAGTTAGAATTTTTTTGACGGGATTTGCAAGTTAGAATTAATAAAAAAAATTTATTTGGAGATCTTTAACAAAAAGATAGAGATATCTGAGATTTTATTTTATTTAAAAGCAATACAAATGAGTTGTTTTTATTAAATTAAGAGAGAGAAAGAAAAAAAATATTTAAATGATGTTTATCTCTATTTGTCGTAATGTAAATAGATAGTCCTACCACTGGACATATACGACCGTCCTACCGAAGACTTTCTCAAAAAGACGTCACTTATTCGATTATAATCTTTTATAATTTGCACAAAAATGTTACCTTCTCTTCACGTTACTTTTTCATTTAAAAGTAATTAAAGGTCCAAAATCCGTGCTCAAATGACCAATTCTAACAGAAAATGCTCGTGGGAAAATTGGTTCGTAATGGGTTCCGATTCGACAGATTCTATAGTCCATAGGAGTCATCAGAAATTTCCGAGACAAATCCGAGGATCTAGTTTTCCAACGGCCTCACTCCCTCCGTCGGGAATACGGAAAGAAAATTTCGGACAAGAATATTTCAGAAAAAAATTTAAAAATATTTCTTTACAAGACCCATTAACCCTTATCATTTCACAACCTGAATGCCCAACCTAACTCAAACCGATTTGGAGATCGCCTGTGATTTAATTTATTGATTTATTTGGATCTAAATCAATGCCAAGAGTTGAAGTCGGTTTACCCCCACCCACCCCCACAAAAAAAAATAAAAAATAGATTTGAAATCGTACCTTGGACTTGATGCTTGAATAGTGGTTTTCTCATCACGAGGCCTAGTTTCCAGTCATTATTTTACCCCTTTTTTTTGTAACAACAGCATCCTGCATCCAGTGTGGGTTTTCATCCTACATGGGAGAGTTAGAATTCCCCACCTTATTGATTAAAAATCAAAGTTATACACGAGAAGGACATAGACCGAGATCTCCCAACCAGAAAAGAGGACACATGACAAAACTTATTTTTGTATGCAAGTGCATGAGCAGTCTAGTTACTAGAGCCAAAAAAAAAAAGGACCCTGGATTCTGCTCTACCAAACGAAATCTACTATTAGATCCATGTACTATTTTTTACTGCTTCTTCTGGGGTGGTGATGATGATGATAATGATGATAATTCTATGCTTATTATTGTTCTTACAACAGAATTCTAATCTTTATGTGACATACCCCTTCTGAGTACTACTAGTGGACATGAGGAGTGACGTGAACGGACAGTAGATTCCAACTAAAAGTTGGACTTACCCTCAAGGCAGTTGACTATGCACACTACTAACAGAAATTTTGACATTATCTCCTCTATTTTTAATGAAAAACAAACTTGATCAACTCAACATAATATAATCTTATGCTCACATTTCCAATATACTACCAAACCATATTACTTGAAAAATCAAACCATTCTAGTACAAAAGAAAAACGCCAAAAATTTTACTTAATTTACAAAAGTAGTGTGAATATTACAGAAGATGTAGTAAGCCCGTCTATCCATCTATTAATTTATATTTGTCAAAAAAAAAGTCATATGCAAAATGAACTGGCATCCAAAATTAATAACTGCACGCAAATGATATGGCTCATACAAAGTGCTAACAGATAGCTTTGTCCTCAAAAGGCGCAGGCTGTGATCCAAAAGTTGCCCAAAATCTTCACTTGCTACCTGATAATCATTTTAAAAATGTATGAGCTAATAGGCTCAGTGAGTGGAGAATTTTATCAAAAATAATTGTGCTATCCCGATATCATGTTCAAATCAATTATCAATCAAAAGTAACAATTAAGAGTAGCATAGTCACATGATATCGGTGAAATCATTTCAGGAGAAATCTTCTCAAAACTATAATATCGAAAATCAATAATATAATGAAAAATTAAACCAAAAAGTACCCCATGAACTGGTTAGAATCTGGTGATGCACGCATGCATATATATATATATATCATATTTCCGAACCGGTGCCTATGGCCAGCCCGGGGAATGGCAGCCCCGAACACAAGTCAATGGCCCAATCCGTGAACAGTGACTTCAAATACAGGCCAAGAGCACACTCCGAGAATGGAGTGAATCTCATATCTCGATATCTCAATCCATTGGGTAGTAATTGGAAATAATTTAACATATCACAAATCTCACTTTTCAACTCAAGTAGAAGTTTATGAAACTTTTGCAAGATCATTTCAATATCTTCAATCTCAAAGCTCATGTGAACATTTCAAGAGAATCATATAATTTGAACAAAATACTCAAAGAATTCATATACTCTAGTAACGCAAGTAATTTTTCATTTTTAAAAGAACAATAAGGTTTTCCGCTCACAAAGCTATTATGATAGGTGGTCTAGCTCAACTTGTAGGCGGCTCCTAATTCTTCACTACATTCCGTAAAGCATGAATATTTATCTGAATTAGATACTAAGTAATCCAAGTCCAACTCCATATAAATAATAAGATGGTCAATACTTCTTACAAATCTATCTTTTCATGCTTGATGTATACCAATTATATTCCATCCTAATTCATATTAAGAAAATTCTCATTTCTTGTTCAATTGGTTCCCGTCCTTAATCTAATTCATCTCTATACAACTTATCTCAAGATAATCTACTCTTTTAAGTCACAACAGGTGGAAGAATGCATGGTGGTGCAAAACCATTTCGCTTCACTAAAATCACTACACAATTCCATGTCAATATCTAGCCATTTCATTTTTTATTGTTCAGAAAATAAGTTACAAATTATATTTTGTCATGGCATCACTTTATCATTTTTCAATAGTTCTTGCGATCAGATCTCTTTTCTTGTTTGTTTACCCTTCATAAATTCAAGAATTAATTGTAAAACAACTCATTTTTTAGCCAATTTCAAATGGAAAAGGAAATTGTAACAATTCTTTAAACTATTTCTCTGCCTCTTTGCTACTATTCCACTATTTTTCAGATTTTTATATGACCTTTTTCACACTTTTGGTTGCTGGACTTTGGAGGAAATTCATATTACTACTGCTCCTTTCTTTACCTCTCATACTTTGAAGGCTATTTCTTCTCTTCTTACATTAACTAAGTTTACTACTTAATTATTGTTGATAGAAATTCAAGGCATATGTAAAGAATTCATTACCTTGTGCAATAACTAAAGCTTAGAGAAAACAAGAGGCTTGCTTCTGTTGCTTCTTTCCCCTCTTTCTAATTTCCTTCCATTTTTGTTCTTTTGTTGTTTCTGTTCCCTAGTTTCTATCCAGCTTTCTAGTACTATCTCACCCCCTATTTCCTTTCACGTTGTGAAGACTTAAGGGATTTATATATGTGAACAAGAAAATCTGATGTTTAGCTTAAGATGGAATCTGATGTACACCTTTATCTTGATTGAATATTTCTTCACTGCCTGACTTAGTTTCTTTTTGCTGATTTCTTTTCTTTTTATTTTGTTTTGTCATCTTTTATCTCCATTTTTTAATCTATATGTGTGTGTATATATATATTGCTTATATTAGTTGTTAAATATTTATTCTAAGCCAACATCTGGCCTAAACTCTAACTAACTAGTTAACTTACCTCGATTAATGTCGACAGAAATAAACAAGTCGATCGGGACGTCACATTATGCATTACAGCCAATGAACTAGTTCTCTTTTTGGTTCCTAATCCCCTGTAATGGCGTTTTTATTGCTCATAGTTTTCATTGTAATTGTGTCTTTATTGTTTTTTATTAGGAAATTCCGACGGCAATTTGGAGATTCCTGCGTAATGTGCAATGTGGGAGGGCACTCGAGACAAGGCTCAAATTGGACACTATGCTGATATTGATAATTTCATATTGATTTGTCTTTATTTTTATAATGGTTGAATCTGTTATTTTTAATTCCATAATCCCATTTTAGTAATTGAATAGAATGCCTAGTTTCTTTCTTTAATTTCTTTTCTAATATGAATTACGGAGCACGATATATAAATTGAAATGGTATACTATTTGAAAAGTTCATCTTTTAGCAAAATGGATTATATTGAGTCAAATGGATTAGTTACTTAACTCATTAAAACAACTGAACTTGTTTTCTGAATTTTAAATTGTGGGATTAGGCATAAGGTGGATGAAAATTCTGCTTATTAGGTGTCTTTTTTAGATCTGTACGTATATGAACAATCTGTATATGTAGATGTGTCTTTTTTCATTTTTAGTTATTTACAGAAGTGGAAGGGAAATTTTATATGAGATGCTTGATTTTCATCACTATTTCCCCATTCTTTAGTTTATAGGTACTTTATATCTTGCTATTTTTTGTGCTCTCTGTTGAGGGGAAAAAATAGAAGATTGGATCTTCTTACCTTTCCAGGGAAAATATTTACCAAAATATTAGGTATTTCTTATAGCAATAGAAGGAGGTTACCCGATTCTTGGCAAGAGAGTGCATTGAATTATGCACTCATCTTATATATATAATTATTATGTAATATACTGACGAAGATGTAAAAATGTGTTATTTGGATACATATAATAGATACTTTGTTGACCAGAAAAAAGATTTAAATGTCATTTTCCAGAAATTAATTTGGCAAGAAATACTACAATTTTGCAGCTCTTTTCCCGGTTCCTATATGATGAAAGTAAAGAAATGAACTGTAAATTCTATCAATTTATTGTACAAGAGTAAGTGGGTATCATTTAAAATGGAATCCTAGAGAAATGTTGATTTTTTGGCATAGGCCTAATGTTGTTTCTATTCTTTGTTTTCTTACCCATGCCTTCTTAAGAAAATTTTGCTCTCTTGCAGGTTCTTTCTGTTGTCAGCCTTCGCCAAGATGACTCCGTCATGAAAAGTCATACATCTTTAGAATTCACTTGGCTACTGATTCATTATACAAGAGATCAGGATTTTTTAGTCTTTCCGTGGGTTTGATAAATTCTTTGCTGGTGGAGCAATACGTCTTTAGTCAGTTGATGAATATTACAAAGATGGGATGGGTGTGTGTTTGTGTGAGAATTTGTTACAGAGAGAAATTATGTGTTCATTCAATAGAATTCTGTTGTTACATGAATCAGACAGGTATTTATAGATGTTGAGATTACTAAGCCCATTACACAAGATTATGCAATAACAAAGGCACAATAATCTCCCAAGTGGTAGAAAACAACTCAAGAACTTGCTCCAAACGGAAGAGCACACGTCTGTATATGTTGTTTGAGCTCAGATTCAAGACCACACTATGTGTACCAGAATCATGACACCGTCTCCTTGGGGAATGGCAACGGAGGTTTGCCAGAGTTGGACGGGTTTTCACCGGAAAATGCTCTCTCAACTCACTGCCTCTCTTTCCCTTCATATAGAGCCAAAACCCAAGAATCCAACAAGTGTTTGTCTTTAAAAGAGCAAGTCCCCTAACGGTCAACCAAGTCAAATTGGGTCAAACAGTCTCATTGGGCGAAGGGATTTAAGTGAGACACAACTCACAAATCTTCACCTTGGATCACTTCAAATTCAATCTATTGCTGGATTCCCCGATTACAAGTGTTATCCAAAAGATATCAGTGTGGTCCTAATAAATCATCAACACTCTCTCCAGCCAAGTCCCTGCAAAACAATTAACCATTATCAATTCCAAGAATTGATAAATACTTGGTACACTACCAACTACAAGTACATTTGCTCCAACACCTACAAGATTATCATCAATTGCAATGCTAGAGAATTTAACAATCGGTTACAACTGTGATTCACATGTAACACAATTATCACTCAGACAGAAGAAGTAAGAAGTAGTAGATTTCGATATTTTTCACATGCAAAGACAGAATCTACATAATCTCTAAGCTCATACTTATCACTTCTCTTCCTGAACACTAACCCCCCATAACCGTCCCACACTACAAGGAATAAGCCCAATAGTTGCAACTCGAGTCGGCAAAATGTGTATATGTCACCGCAAATGTGTGATAGTAGCGACAAAGTCGCCTGTGAATGTCGCGGTTAAAAACTCGTGGTAGTAGATCCATAGTGGCAACTCGTGTCGCCGCAATCTAGGAGCCACCCAATAGAGGCGACACAGTCGTGGCTGTATGATCAATGGGTTTCGGTCATTAAAAAAAAAATTTAACCTGACCAGCCACTATTTAGCCCAACTAGACCCCCTCCCCCTGCCCAACCCCATAGCCCGGTCATTTTCCATCCATATTTAATTAAATATTATTTGCCCATGTGAGGAGTTGAACCTAGCAGCTTGAATGCAAAGACATGGTACTTCACCAACTGGACTAGCTTGACTTTTAGTTATTACCTTGTTTTTATAATATATACTATATAGATTATTATAACTATAGTGACGAATATCTTTCCTATATCAACGATTTTCCGTCGTTAAATACAAGAACAAATGCGGGAAATTTTCCCTCCAATCATATAAAGACGATATTTATAGTCGTCGTTTTAGACCAAGAAACATAGCGACGACTTTTATACATCGCTCTATAGATACCAATATACAGTGGCGATATCACTTGTCATCTCTGTAGATACATCCTACAGCGACGACATTATGATGTCGCCGATATAGATCGATGACTGCTGCGGCGACTTAAAATCACCGCTGTAGCCAACGTTATAGCAATGACATCTGACGTCGTCGCAAAATATCGCCGCTATAGCTCCTATTTCTTGTAGTGCCACCGAGGTATCTTAAAAGCTATACAAGTACACACCAATGAAACTTACCCAAACTAGCCATGAACATACCTAGAAAATTAATCACATAAGCAAGAATGTGTATAGTGGTTATCATTGAGTACATCGAATAAACAATGGCATTAGCATAAGAAATTTTACTCATTGCATGTTTTTCTTCATCAGCTTTGGGACATTCTGTAGAGGATAAAGTCATGTGTACACCCAATGGTATATTGACAAATTTAGCAAATAACATGTCATCCACAAATAATAACAAATAAATTTCACAATCAATTTTGCAGTTATTGTAACACAGACATGCATCAAATTCATTAATCTTGAGCACATAAGCATCAAATCTCCTATACTGTTGCCTAGGACTCTTCTTAAAACCATTCAAGGATTTTCTAAGCAATCACACAACTTTAGGCATCCCCTTCACCTCAAACCCTTGAGACTGGAGCAAATAAATAATTTCCTCTACATGAAGAAAAGCAGCCCTCGTATCTAGTTGCTCCAACTCCTAATTGAGCTCAACAAGTAAGGCTAAGACTAACCAAATAGTCTTATACTTAACAACCGGGAAGAACACATCAACATAGTCAATCTCCTCTCTCTGAGCAAATTCCTTAGCTACCTACCTAGATTTGTGTCTTACGGGGTCATTATGTTCAACTTCTTCTTTCATCTTGTAGATCCACTTGTACTAGACTACCTTCTGATTCCTTAGTTTCTCAACCAATTTCCAAGTCTCCTTTTTGTTCAAAGACTGATTTTTCCACTTCAAAGCCTACTTCCACTTTTCAGAGTCCTTACAGTTGACAGCCTCTTCAAATGATGTAGTCTCAACAGACTCAATGGCTTCACCTGAAACTGAGACAAAGTCCATCAAATTCACAGAGATGTATTTCAGATTTGGCTTCACTTGTCTTCTTTCCTTATCCCACACCAATTCATAATCTATCAAATTGGCACCTGCAGGTGTTTCTTTATCGAGGACAATAGTTTCAAGAATATATGATTCAGGCTCAAGTTCAAGTTGTTCATCTACTGCTTCGTGATCATATTTAACTTGAGGTTGGGTTTCCCTACCCTCTGAATTAATGTCTACTAGCTTCAACTCAAATTCAATCTTCTTTTCAGAAGAAGATTCCTCTTTCTCAGTCTGTTTCTCCAAGATCTTACGGCACAGCATCTCAAGTTCATTAAACTCCCCATCTCTGCTACAAATAAGTCTAATGCCCTTTTCACCAAGAACCCACAATCTGTAACCCTTCACTCCCGCTGGATAACCCATCATAACACACTTAGTAGCCTTAGAATCCAACTTGCCCTCAACTTGGTGTGCAAATATCACACAACCAAACACTCTGAGATGTGACAAATCTGGAGGCTTACCAATCCACAATTCTTCTGGAGTCTTGAAGTTAACAGCACTGGAAGGAGACTTATTTATCAAATAGGCAGCAGTACACAAGGCTTCACCCTAAAAACCTTTAGACAACCCTGAACTGATCAACAAGCGTCTGACCTTTAAGGTTCTATTCATCCTCTCAGCCCATTGTTAGTCCTAAGAGTTTTTAGACTTCTACCCATTTGATTCTCAATGAAGGCAAGCCAGGACTTGAATTTTGTTGAAAGATTCTGATTTAGATTTAAGGAGATACACCCAAATCTTCCTCGAGTGGTCATCGACAATGGACAAAAAAATCTATTTCCCCCAAATGTGGGATGTTTTTCTGATCCCCACAAGTCTGCATTAATGTAATCAAGAGGGTGCTTAGCAACGTGCTCACCAATCCCAAAGCTAACTCTGTGTGACTTTCCTAGAACACACATATCACCAAAGCTAACGTCTGGTCGCTAAGACATTTCAACCCTCTATCCTCAATGTGTCCCATCCTTCTATGCCAAAGATCTGACCTATCCTCAACAACTGAAGATAAAGCAGACTCTTCACTCTATAAGACTTCACTTTGAAGGACATACAACCGATTCCTCATCGGTCCTTTCATAACCACTAGAGATCCCTTTGAAACCTTAACAATACCACAGTAAGAGCCAAATTTATAGTCTTGATCCTTTAGAACACTCATCAAAATGAGACTCCTAGCCATTCCGGGAACATGTCTGACACCTAATAGAGGTCTGACAATACCATCATGCATCATAATGGCAATATCTCCTACCCCCTCCACAGTATGTGACCTGTCATCTCCCAAATAGGCTTTCCTAGGATCAACTTCTCTTTAGTTATAGAATCAAGATCTGTGTGGACACATACGAGCGGTGGCACCTACATCTAGGATCCACTCCTTGACAAAGTCAATACTACATACATTCATAGCTCGCAGACTCTCCTAGTCACTAGCAGTACCAGCATTAATAACTGTATTGATATCCAAGTCATGAAAGGAATTAGCAACAGCAACTAAAGACTGATCATGACCCTGCTGTGCTTTCTGCTTCCTTTTGAGGTCTGGACAGTCTCTCTTAAAATGCCTCACTGCATTACAGTAATAGCATCCCTTATCACTCTTATCCCGAGACTTAGACCTACCATTTGACTTCCATTCGCTCTTCTCACAACTAGAGCTAGCATGATTCTTTTTGGTCTCATTCCTCCCCCGAGCACCACTACACAAGCTCTCCTCTATCATGCCCATTGACTCTTTCTTCACCTCCAACTTTCTAGACTTCAAGGCATCTGTCACAATAGCCTGAGTTAACTTATCCCTACCATACTTGATGGTATTCTTAATATCACAATATGAATCAGGAAGAGAGTTCAAAAGAATGACAGTCAAGTCTTCATCATCAAATTTCTTTTCATTATCGGCCAAACTTTTGACAATCTTGCTAAAATCAGCGAGATTGAACTCAATGTCCTTTTCCATGTCCATAATCCCTGGTACTTCCCACGGTGACTTATCGTGTCACAATCTCCTTCATAAAATGAAGGAAGTTCTGACTATTTTCACAATCCCCAATTAATCGACACATACGTTACCATCATCAGTCAATTTGTATAAAGTTTGCCATGCAACAATCTCAAATTGGAAGAAAAATTTTTGGATGCTTGTCTTTGGGTAAGGCATTAGTATATCAATCAAATGAATATGGATCTAACTTCAACTTGTTTCAAACAATATAACATCATTACTAGAAGAAAATGGGAAAGATATCATTGTTTCGTTTTGTTGTCTTTCCTCTTTTTTGTTGTTTGTAGCTGACTTCAACCGTGAAGAAGATATTGGCGAATGTATATCATTAAGTCTGTAGATGGCCCGAAGACATTGAACTAGATTACAAGATCCTTTACATTTCGCCCCCGCAAGATGAAATTTCTGGCTATGCCACTGCCATCGCTTGAAGCAGATGTTATTCAGAAAAAATCTTCCCCCAGGAGAAACAAATTTAAATTCCTAGTCTTTTATTCTCTTTCCAATGTTTTCCAATAATGCATCAAACAAATATAGACCAATATCTCGGCTATCACTAAATTATTAGACTTGGAAGTTATTGATATACTCCATCTAAATTAAGAGGTCAACCTGTTAGATATAGTAGCGCAATCTTTTGCAAACCCATTTCTAACCCATAGGGAATTCAATCGCATATTTGAGAAATCACCAAATTCAGTTAAGTGTAATATTTTCACTACTAATTTTGATCAGTTCGGTTTTATGAAAATGGCACAGTTCGGTCTCCCCAGGACCCTTACAGTGTGCTCCTGGAAATCAAATTACGAAATGTTTGAATGGGTTGATTTGAACGAAGTAAAATCTTATTTGAAATGGTCAATGTTGGAAAATAATAAAGGTTAATTGGAATTTCAACTATGTCAAGCCAAAAAAAACTCCATAAATTGAGCTTCCTACGTCACAAACTTCAGTGAGCAAAATAATGAGTTCAAGAAGTTTATGTCTGGCTCTAATTTTCCTCTATCTTGCAAACCTTTTTGTTTACGTTAGACCTCAGAAAGCCAGATGTCTGAACAATGGTAATTACACCAGTAATAGTGCATACCGGACTAACCTTAACACCGTCCTCTCCACTCTCTCCTCTAAAATTGAAACCAATGGATTCTACAATGCCTCTGCCGGCGAATACTCTGATAGAGTCAATGCCGTCGCGCTTTGTAGAGGAGATATTGGAGTTGATTCGTGCCGAAGCTGTGTTCGAAACGCCACCACTAACCTCCAACAAATGTGTCCTAACCAAAAACTGGGGATTCTTTGGCACCCAAATGATCTGTGCATGGTACGCTACTCCAACGATTCTATACTTGGAAGAGTCGAGAAAGATCCCTTTTTTGCTGGGTACAGAGCTAATAATGCCACGAGTCGGGACGAGTTCAACCGGGAGTCGAGAATGTTGTTGGACAGCCTACGCGGCCAAGCGTCCAACGGTGGCCCTCTCAAGAAGTTTGCTGCTGGAAACACGACCGGACCTGATTTTTTGACAATTTATGGACTTGTGCAGTGTACCCCAGATTTAACCTCGATCGATTGTAGTAATTGTTTGATCCGAGCAAACGAGTTGATAGCCCTATACAACGGAAAGCTAGGATTCAACATCCTCTACCCGAGCTGCATGCTTCGTTATGAAACGTACTTGTTTTATAACAATAATCCTGCTCCTCAACTAGCGCCACCACCGGCTCCGGAACCACCAGGCAAGGAATATTCTTTGTCACCTCTATTTCTTGATTCATACGTACAAAAATATGTATATATATGTTCCCTAGTGTCACATGTCTCTCCCTTATGTTCACATGTCTCGGATATATAACATGTCAACTAACTGGAAGGAGAGTGGGACATATTGAATCATCAAATCTAAAAACTTGTGTTGCAGTTAGCAGCTAAGGATGCATTTAATAATAGGAATTTGGCCTTAATAATAAGATGATTAACGTACTTCAGAAAAAAAAAATGTTCTCTATTGCCACATATCCCTCCATCGTGTTTACGTGTCTCGGATATATAACATGTCAACTTATGGAAGGAGAGTGGGACCCGTTTGTTGATATATTGAATCATCAAATCTAAAAACTTGTGTTGCATTTAGGAGCTAGGGATGCATTTATTAATAGGGATTTGGCCTTAATAATATGATGATTAACACGATTTACGTTTGATTTTGCAGGAAAAAATGATAAGAATACAACTCGGACTGTCCTAATTATTACTATTCCAATTGTTGTCATGTGTTTAATATTTGCTGCTTGCACTGCAATAGTCTTAGCATGCAGACATAAGGGTAAAAGAAAGAAAGCAATCGGAAGTAAGATTAATTTCTTCTACATTTATCAAATTTTTTGTACCTAAATTTTCATCCGGATTTTTCCTTATTTCTCCAACAAATTAGCTTGAAACTAATAATGTTCCTTTATATTTGTTTCAAGCTGACAATGAAATTAGTACTTCTGAATCATTGCAATATGACTTTGCTACGGCTAAAGCTGAAACGAGCAATTTCTCTGATGCAAATTATAAGGTCGGTCATGGAGGATTTGGCGTTGTTCACAAGGTAATTTTTAGAAAGTTCTTTGCATATCATTATCAGAGGAAATGAAATTCGATTAATGTATTTCTTTGTTCCAATTCAATGTCAGGGAAAATTTTAAGCGGGCAAGAAATAGCAGAGAGGGTGATCTCGAATCTAAGAACATTTCTGTGTTATTTTTCGAACTTTCTTCGTGTGTTTAGTCATAATATTTTGCGCATATTTCCTATCATAGGTTGGTTGTTTTCCATTGTAACACTCTATTTATGTTGAGATTGATATAGCGATAAAAAAAATGTACGGAAACAATCTCCACCGTCCAGCGAAACTTGCCATGACAGATTCCGGCAATGAGAACCCCTCCGGTAGTGATCCCAATGTCGACGCTACTCTGGAATTAACAATGAGAATGATTACTGAACATACACGTTTATAGTCCTACAAACTTCATATTGTGTGAGGAAGCAAAAATCATTTCATCAACATGAATATCCAAGTAATAATAGATTAATTCTATTTAGACAAAAGAAGGACAATAAGTTTGACAAAACAGACACGTCACCCATGTGATTATATGATTTAAAAGTGGTATAATGTGTTGAAAAATTAGAGGATAAACACACAAGTTGTTTGTTGACAAATGAAAATGAAACACCCCTTCTATTATTTTCTGAGTCTGCCCAGACCCAAAGTATGAATTCTTTGAACTAAATTTATGTCGTCCAAAATGTATTCATCACTCCCGTCTCAGTCACGCATATAATGCCCCTGGATTTTCCAACAGGAATATTGACAATAGATTTTCCAATTCTTGAAAGTGGAATATGTTATATCCAGGTCTTGAAGATTAATTATTATTATAATTTTGAAACGGGAAACGGAAAAGGCAACTACAGACTAAAAGTCATACAAAAACGCGGTTCAAACAACTACTTTAGTGACTAGATACTCAAGTTCTAAACATGAGGTCTCGAGTTCAAACCACACCTACTCTTTTCTGGACTTCCATCTCCCCATTGTATTAAAAAACTGTCTTACAAAGACAAATGTTCCCCACTAATTTTTTTTACTTCTTTTTTTATCTTTCTTTTTAATACAATTGGAGGAATTTTGGGGAATGTCATTAGTATAGACTAGAATCCAGGACCTTGTCTTGGTAAGGAATATTTTTTACCACTTGACATATTACCCTTTGTATGTTCACCACTAATTATATTTTATTTTTTATTAAAATCACGCTCTTTAGACATTACTTTTTCACTTAAAACTCTTATCAACTATCCATTACTGATTTAATTGGAATTAATTAATTACTAATCTAAAAATGTCATGCATTTATGTTACCTTTACGTCAAATGGTCAGATAAAAATCGTCTCGCGTCCTTTCACCAATAATTTGATCTAAATAATTTAATTAGTATAATTTACACCTAGCATCCCCAACCTTTTAACTTTTAATCAATCTCATCCCCAACCTTTATATTTGGTTTCTTGCGTCCCCAACCTTCATGAAAATCCCTCCACAAGTCCTCACTAATGGTTTTCATCCATTTTTACCGTTAAATGTTTATGAAATGACATTTTTACCCTTACAATCTAATTAAACCAAAAAATTCAAATAAAAATTTACTATTTTAAAATTCTAAATATTTTCATCTCCACTATATGTGTATGCACCTATTCTTATAGCGTTTGCCCTTTTCCCTCTTTTTCTCCTTCTTTCTCCTCTTCTCTTCTAAAATAATCTCTAGTAGGATGGGAAAAATTAGTGTTGGTTTAGTTTGTGTCTGTGTATGAGTTTTTTTTTTTTTTTTTTTTTTACACATAATGCGAGGAGTTTAGAAGCGTAGAGAAGAAGGATTGCCACTTAGAATTTTTAAAATATTAGCGGTGGAGATGATGTAAGTGGACAAGAAGAGTTTAAACCAACCTCTGATAAGCTTGCTTTTAAGGACCCAGGTGGGGAGGCTGTGGAGAAAGGTATCAGGGATACAACTTTTATTGGGTTTGTTGATGAGTTTTCGGGAATCTCGAAAAAAAAGTTATTGAGAACCACTACAGCCGGATCTCTTAGTGGTTTTAATGACTACTTAGTGGTTTTAATGACTATGCACCAATCAATTGGATTGAAGGGTGTGGAATGTGGGTTGTCTGTGAGGCAATTATTCGTGAAGAAGTGGCAGCAAAGGTTGATGCTTTGGTGATTTATGAGATTTCTGAGAATAATAATGGTGTTAAAAAACTTAGTACTCTGTGTGAAACGTATGGAATTTTGTCAAGGAAAAATTATGTTGATTATTATGAAGTTTTTGCATGTATATGGAACCCGACTAATTCACATGTAGCTTCTGAATTTGGAGATTCAATTGCACCTAATCTAAATATCAAGTCAACTCTACATCTATACTTGATATCAAAGAACCAATCTTATTTTGAGCGAGGTAAGAGGACAAGACAACGTGTCTAAGATTCGAGGGCGAATCTTCCTCTACCCGACGAGAATGATGGAGATGACGATTCTAGAAGTTTCGGCCCATTGTGTCTTTTATATAGTTTAGCCCATTAATTAGTCAGGATTTTAGGATTCGTAATATTTAATTATTTTCTTATTTCATTTTCTTACTTGGTTTTCAAGTTAATCAATTTCTATTTAAACTTTAGATAGAACCTATTGTAAATCGGTTGATTTCAAGTAAAATAGAGATTTTTATTGAAATTGAAACCCCGTGTGAGTGTAGTGTAGGATTTATAGATTTGTCCTACATCATTAGTTTCTTTTCCCTTTTTCTTCTGTTTAATTACAATATAAGGGCAAAACTGTCATTTTGTAAAGATTTAACATTGAAAGCGGATAGAAACCGTTAGTGGGGATTTGGAGAGAGATTAATGGGGATTTGGAAAGAGATTTTCTTAAAGATTGGGGACCTAGGAAACTAGAAATAAAAGTCGAGGATGAGATTGATTAAAAGTTAAAAGGTTGGGAATGTTAGGTATAAATTACCCTTCCTATTCAGCGTAAATATCACTATTTGTCCCTAATCTTTCAATTTTTACACAATTTTGTCTGCATTCCTTTTTTCTCACATCGTGGGTTCCCAAGCTTTCATATAGTAGTCGAGTTTTGTCCTTCCATCCATGTTTCGTTTAAATCCTATAAAATGACAGCTTTACTCTTATATTCTCAAAAGGTTGGAGTTCAAACGTGAAAATTACCCTATATATAAAAAAGAAAATTGAAAATAGCAAATTGAAAAAGAAAAAATATATAAATAAATATTATGGAAAAAGAATAAAATATAAAAATAAATATTAATTCTATCCTACCTCGCCACTCACCCCTGCATCTTCGTGTCCTCTTATTGCATTTCACAATGTATTCATTTCCCCCGAGAGAGAAGCCCGATCGAATTAATATTTATTTTTAAATATTTATAAGAAAAAAATGATAGAAATACTAATTATTTCTATCACATTATTATGAACACGAGGTGATAAATTAAATCAAAGATTCAAGAAAAAAAAGTAATAAAAAATAGAGCTATAAATCTAAACCGCAAAATCGCCGAACCAAACCGAAACCGCAATCTCGAAACTGTTGGTTTGGGTACACAGGGACCCGTCAACGATTTGGTTTTGATGCAAACTAAACTTCTTTGAAATGGTTTGGTTTATGTTTTAATTTTTCCAAACCGTTTCAAACTGCCAACCCGCAAAATTAAAAAATTCATGACATAATTTCTAATCACCTATTTAATTTCTAATAAACCTAGTTAAATATAAACACATTTCATTTCCCCATTGAAATAATCAATCACGATTCTTCTATTAGTTATTCTCCCAAAAGTCTCAAATTTAAATCTCCTCACTTTCATATTACCCCTTATCAATTTAATCTTCCACCGATTTGTATGTAACAGAGTTCGACGAGGATATTTTTTAGAATTACCAACAAAGAATAATTTAATTGGTTTCTTCACAACTTTTTATGTTTAGATTATCATCCTATTTTCTTGTAATAGTATCATCTTTTTTCTTCTTTGTATCGTAAATTTACTTATGTCACTTTTAATAATTACTTACCAATATTACTTTTATATTTACTATGATATAAGGTACAATTTTTGGCAATTTATTGTGTTGTTGTACAATACTCCACATAATATTTTATTGCAATTAATCTTTATACTCTAATTCAAAAGTCCTCGACGAATAGTTATTTCTTAACTCATTTGAAACGTACTAATTTTTTCCTTTTGCAAACCGCAGTTTGAAACCGCACTAAACCACAAAAATATGGTTTGATTTGGTTTGGTTTAGAAAATTAAATGGTTTTTTTTTTTTTGTGGTTTAGGAAAACTCCAAACCACTTTAAATGGTTTGGTTTGAGATTTAATCAAAAACCGCTCAAACCGAAGCGCTTACACTCCTAATAAAAACTTACATAATTCTATAAAAAAAAACAAAAGATTAGGTATTTTTGCTTTAATAAAAATATGGTATAATAATTATCAAATATGTGGTGTGAATATAAAAAAATATAACAAAATGTATATTTATCATCACCATATCATTGTTATGAAAATATATTCACACCACATATTTGATAATTATTATACCATATTTTTATTAATTCAAAAATACTTAATCGTTGTTTTTTATAGAATTTTTCTAAGTTTTTATTACATTTTTTCCTTGAATCTATAATTTAATTATCACCTCATGTTCATCATAATATGATAGAAATAAGTATTTTTATCATATTTTCTCCTTATAAATATGTAAAAATAAATATTAATTTTGTCAGTTCCTCTCTTATTGGAAATTAATCAATGGTATAATGCAATCGGATGGCAAAAAGAGGCCGAGGTGGGTGGGTGGAGTCTTAAAGAATTAATATTGATTTTTATATTTTTTTCTATTTCAATAATATTGTTTTTTATTTTTTTCAGTTTTATTTTTATATTTAAGGTAATTTTCAGATTTAGTCCCCAATATTTTGGGAATGTGAGGGTAAAATCGTCATTTTATATGTATTAAATGGAAAAGTGGACAGAAACTTGGCGGAAGGACGAAACTTAACTATTATATAAAAGGTTGAGGACCCACGAAGAGAGGAAAAAAGAATGAAGACAAGATTGTGTAAAAGTTGAAAAGTTGGGGACCAATGGTGATATTTAGCATTCATCTCCAAAGGGCAAAAAACGTAATTTTCACTGTAGGTCCCCAATTTTTCAACTCCGTATCAATTTTGTCTTCATTCTTTTTTGGGGTCTATTAGGCCCTCAACTTTTCATTTATTATCGTATTATGTCCCCAATGTCACTTTTCATCCCCCAACCTTTCAATTTTCACCATTAACCCCTGTAAGTATGACTATTATATTTTTAATTCTTTATTTCCCCTATAGGTTCATAATCTTTTAATTTTTATATGTCCCCATCATTTTTTTAGGCATATAGGACCCAAAACCTTTCATATATTGTTGTGTTACGTCCCTAATAACACCTTCCGTCCTTGACCTTTCAATTACTATTGTTAATTCCTATTAAAATTATCATTATACTCTTAATTATTTAAATAAAAATAAAAAGTAAAGAAGAATATAAAATAAGAAGCATGTCTTAAGAAGAAATTGTTCAAAACTAATAGATAGCATATGTTGATCCGTAGTTGTCAACTATTTATGAATTGTATATAGTGTCAACCATTTCATACAAAAAACGAGTATATATGAACAATACGTCTCATCTAATCTTACCTAAAAGACCCACCATAAAGCCGAAACTCACGGCAGGAAAAAATTCGACATGATCTTGAAAATAAATTTCAATCTATCAATTAATTTCTAGTCATTTGCCCTACTGATTTCAGAGCGGCATATCTTCTTCCATGGATAAACATACGAGTCTAGGGAGGAGACATGTGCCTAATAAATGACAAGTATGACCACAGGTTGATGAGAAAAATTAAATGTATCATAAATGTTTGAATATGCTATAGTCCATTCTATTAATTAAATGGATCACGTCTGCATGAAAGAAGGGGTCCAAGAAAAGAAATGATGTCCCAAAAAAGGAAAAAGATAAAACAGAAAAAAATAAATAAATAAAATCATCCCTACTCAGTATTAAATCCGGTCAATTTCACAAAAGGTTTCCAACCTTTAAGTTTAGAATCGGATTGGTCTCTAACCTTTTTTTTTTGCTCTTTTGAGTCCTTAACCTTTTATAAATGAGCACAACAGGTCTCTCTTGTCACTATTCCCTCAACTTTTCATATAAAATGATGATTAAACCCTCTAACCTTTTAATTTTAAAAACAAAACATTTAAAAATAAAAAAAAATTAAAAATAAACAAAACACCCCACCCCACCCCCACCCCCACCCCCACCCCTCTCAAGAGGGCTCTCAGAAATGGCTGCCGGAGCCATTTCCAGCGGCCAAAAAGCTGCCGTTTACTACTACTGTTTCTGGCAGCAGATACGGGGGTGGATCCCCCCATTTTGCTCCCCCAAGATCCTCCCCCCATTTTGTCTGCCGAAATGGCAGCCAAAATGGGTTGGCTGCCATTCCGGCAGATAAAATGGGGGGAGGATCCCTCTATTTTGCTGTATTCTGATAGCCAAAATGGGGGGTCCACCCACCCATTTTATCTGCCAGAATGGCAACATTTTGCTTCCCTAAATGGGCAGCAAAATGGGGGAATGGCAGGCAGCCCTCTTGGGTTGGGGTGGGTGGGTGTTTTATTTTTTTTAATTTTATATTATTTTTAATATTTTAAAATATTTTGTTTTTAAAATTAAAATATTATAGGGTATAATTGTCATTTTATATGAAAAGTTGAGGGAATAGTGACAAGATGGGCTTATTGTGCGCATTTATGAAAAGTTGAGGACTTCAGAGAGTGAAAAAAAGTTAGAGACCTATCCGATTCTAAACTCAAAGGTTGAAGACCTTTTGTGAATTAACCCTATTAAATTCCAACGTCAATATTGTCAAACAATAAGACATAGTATCAAGTTTCATTGTAACACAAGAAGAAGAGATTTTCATCATGTATAGATACTATAAAAGCCATCGAGATAAATAAATATTAAATAATAATTAGTCTAGACGAAGAAAAGTCTGATTTTCCAAAGTTGGACACCTTGAAGGTTTTAGATCCATGTGGTTAATTTTGTCGTGTAATGCAAACATCATTAAACAAAGATCCATGTGGTTAATTTTGTCGTGTAAGCTTATGGAAGGGACGTGCTAATGTTTTAGTTAATTTAGTTTAGTCAATCATATCCTTAAATATTTCTGGAAGCTATTAATACTAGGTTGCAGAATTTTTCCTGTCTAAATTTTACATACATGTGCCAATGCAAATCTTTACATGTGCACAATGGGAAGATATTACCCAAAAAAAAAAAAACCATAATAATAAATAAATAAATAAAAATAGAAAAAATTCCTTTTTAAATTTTTCTTTTTAATCGGCTCAACTTCTAATAAAGAGTAAAGAGGTATAGCAGATTAGCAGTGTATCATCGCATGTGAGGTGCACGCACATCGTTATCATTGACAAAGGACTAACTCCACCTATTGATTGCAAATTGCATCTTAACGACCACAAATTTTAGTAATATTATACATGTTTACATCAGTTGTTTGGATGTTGTTTTGTCTTTCTTGACTGTACTCCGTGGTCTCTTTCTATTTCGCTAGCACGAAAGAAGCGTCGTTTCTTCAATATTTAATGAATTAGTTGAGTGTATGAATAGGGTTGCCCCCCCCCCCCCACCCAAAAGTTTTGAAGCTCAAAAATTCAATCACTTTTTATTAATTTCAGTACCATATGGCATCTTTGCGGAAACAGGACTAGGTGGAATTCCTATTATGACCTTCATTATTTATTAATATCATATCTGCAATCACTAAACCACCAAAAATGAAGGCTGCTTTCTTCATTCATTAATATTATGTTCCAAGAAAATTCCAACATAGTTCCTATTCCTAACTTGTTAGGCCAAGAAGGAAAAAATTTAGCTAATTTTCTTCAGGTGATTTACGCAGTTGGTCACCAAGCTTCTGTAAAATCTTATCAAGGTGATTGAGCTTCAATTCGGTGTAATCAGATCGTCAAAGTTCAATTTCGTCTACTAGAAGACACTCCATTTTGACGTGTAATCACTTAATTACACATGCACCAAAAGAACTTCACTTGAGCAAGTTGCGTTCTAAAGATAATAATAAAATTCAACAATTGCAGTTGATTGATGAGACAATGGAGAAGCAGAGTACCGAAAAGTGGCCAATGGAGAACTGACATGTGTGTTTTGGGGGGGGGGTTCAATTTAATAATAAAGTAGGCCCTTTGAATTTACATGCCGGTTTTTTGCTTCATTATAGAGAATATAACAGGTGCTCTTGAGATATCAGAAATTTGTTCCATGTTTTCCATATTCTTTACTTAGATCAATGGCCATTATATATTGAAGTTTCTCTCTCTACAATCAAGAGCCATATCTTCCAAAATTATCGTTTTCCTCTGAGATCAGTAATTTATGATACACATTGGTTTTAGTGCAAGCATTGTAAGAAGTTGCCATAAATTTAGAATTACATGCAATATATATGAGGCCCAACAGTCCAAGAAAGGAAACAAGTAGCCTAAATTTGTTCATATTTGCACCAAATCTAGTAACAAAATATGCAACAAAAATCACATATTTCCTTTGTTTTTTTTCTTCACAATCTGATAGTATAAGTTTGGGGTCGACTACACCAATTCTTCTCAGTATTTGAGCCGAAAAGACAGCCGAGATGCCTGCAGTTTGGTTTTCTCTGAAGAGATCTTTGCAATGCAAGTCAGAGCCATTAGAAGTTTATGATCCAAATGGGAATGTGAATCTGAGCCATGTAATCACAAGAAAATCCAGCAGTGGACGGTCAGGATGTTCCAGGTCTATTGCAAATCTGAAAGATGTAATTCATGGAAGCAAAAGGCACACAGAAAAGCCACAAATTTGCAGTCCAAGATCCATTGGAAGCAGTGAGCTTCTCAATCCAATAACACATGAAGTGGTGTTGAGTAATTCAACTTGTGAACTAAAGATAGCAACTGCCGGATATGGCTTCCAAGAAACCCGCGGCGGTAGCGGCAGCGATGGTGGTTCAACGTTTGTCGGAACTATTAAGCCGGGGACTCCGGGGCCGGGTAGGGGACTGAAGGGAAATTACAGGCATAGAGGATTAAGCAGTCCTATAAGGAGGACATCTAGTAGCCTTTCTAGGAGGAGCTCTGGTTTTGGGGTGATTCCCACTAGACCTAGGGCCTCGTTTGGTGCAGATTCTAACGGAGCTCTTTTTTGCCATAAATGCCGTGAGCAATTCGGCAACTGGGAAGCCATCGAAGAACATCACCTTTCCAAACATGCCGGTAACTTACGCCTCTTTTTCTTGTAAGAATTCATGTAGTCGGCATTGAGTTCCACCTAAAGATGGTAGAAGGGATAGTCGAAACTTGATGACTCCAACCAAAACACAAATTTTTTTTTTTTTAATTTTCAAAATGGTTCTAAAAGGATTTTCTTGAAAACAGGGTAGTGGGGGAAGAGGGCGGCTAAGCCCACCTCCACCCCTGGTTTCCATGGAACCACATTTTTTGTTTCCGTAGTTGGATGGCTGTTTCTGAATATGACCTTTTTAATTTAAAATTCTAAAATGATTTGATGTGAAGCAGAGAAATAAAAAGTTCCCTTATTTCCCGCAGTTACTGAACTTGCTGAGGGAGAGTCCTCAAGAAAAATCGTCGAAATAATTTGTCGGGCAAGCTGCACAAGGCCAGACACCAATTCGGGTGGAATCGAGAGGATTTTGAAGGTCCACAACATGCAAAAAATACTAGCACAATTCGAGGAGTATCGAGAATTGGTGAAGATCAAAGCAAGCAAGCTTCCTAAGAAACATCCTCGTTGTCTAGCTGATGGAAACGAGCTTTTAAGGTTCTACGGAGCAAGAGTCGAGTGCAATTTAGGCATGGATGGCTCCTCCAGCCTTTGTACATCAGA
Organism: Nyctanthes arbor-tristis; assembly: GCA_963692815.1. NCBI lineage: Eukaryota > Viridiplantae > Streptophyta > Magnoliopsida > Lamiales > Oleaceae > Nyctanthes > Nyctanthes arbor-tristis. Next base: position 25,442 of record CAVNYN010202141.1, read on the forward strand.
AAAATGTCGCGTTTGTCGAATTTTGAGACACGGCTTTTCTTTAAAGAAAGGTGGAGATGCTGGTAGTATTGGAGTATTCACAGCTTCCACAAGTGGTAGAGCATTTGAATCAATCCAAGTATTTGATGATAATCCTTGCATAAGAAAGGCTCTAATAGTGTGCAGAGTTATAGCAGGAAGGGTTCATAGGCCATTAGAGAATGTCCAAGAATTGGCTGGTCAATCAGGATTTGATTCATTGGCTGGGAAATTAGGCCCTCATTCAAACATTGAAGAACTCTATTTGCTAAGTACAAGAGCTCTCCTTCCTTGCTTTGTGGTCATCTACCATAATCCGTAACTCTGTAAGTCAAAATACAATTGGTCGACAAATGACAGTACTAGACAGTAGAATCGACCACGGATTCTGCAGTGAAAGAACCCGTAAACGGTTGTTTCATTTAAGCAGATTTTGTGAATTCAACTACTATTTCCACTTCTCCACTCTTTTGTTTAGAAATTATATAGATTTATGTTTATATAGAAGATTTTCTTTTTTTTTTTTGGGTTAATGTTACTTTTCACTTTTAAGTGGAAATTGTGGATTATTTGTTGTTATAAATGCTATTTTTGCTGGCAACTTTCTAATTCATTCGTGGGACTCTGCATTTAATCCCCAACTTGACTCGTCAAAGGGAAGGTAAAATCTGATATTGACTTTCCATGTCGCATTGTTGCCGGAGTAGTGGAAGCGGTCCCGTGGTTTTTGCTTGGTATTGCGTATTTCGCATCATTTTTGGTAAGTTTAAATGGATAAGACAAAGATACTGCTCGACTGATTAACAAGACGAATAACAATTTGCTTCCCGTGTTTTTTTATAAGTGCGTGAAAGATGACGACTTAAGAGTAAGTCGTGATCGTTTGTGACGATGACTGGACAAAATATAACGTTTTTACTTGAATTTCGACCAAGCAACCACAAAAGTATGCCTTATCTTCAGGAAGGAAGGGCAGGGTTGTACCAAATTAATGTGAGATAACATATTATAAGGGAAGAGACCAGAGTCACTTAATTTTTACTTTTATTAGTACAACGTTATGTGGTGGCTTTCGACCCTAAAAATGGAAGGGAGGAGGAGAAAAAGATTATTGTGGATGAGAAGAGAGGAAGACAGAAAATGGAGAAAGGGAAGAAAATGACGGACTAATAAACGTGTATGTGTATTTTTTTAATGCCTGTAGGGGATAAATCGTTTTTTTTTTTTTTTTTTTTTTTACAATTGATAGTAAAAAGAAGGGGGAAATGAGTCAATGTTTAACTCGTAGTATTACCCTTCGAATGTTGAGCATGCTTTATGTCAAAAGCTCACAAAACTTTAGGCAATAATTCACGAGGTTCGTGAGTGATTAGTCGTTGCGTTTGCATATATTTTGCCTCCTATATCTGATTGAACAAAGCCAAAATATACATCAACCGGTCACATGTTATATAGCCATGACGGATTGAGTCGTTAAATTGAATGGAGCGCCCGGGGGGCGTCGTTTAATTTATTTCCGTATCTCGTCTGAATTCACTTAGTTGTGTCATGGCGTGGCCATAGAAATGAGCCATCCACTTACGTAATGCTTCTTGAAAGTTGAAAGTTGCACCAAATAAGAATTTTTGATGCACTTTTAAGATTCAAACCCTTTTCTTATTTGCGAGACTGAGAAATGTGGTACCAATTGGGAAATGCATCCATAATTTCATGATATGCTTTGTGCTTAAAGTGTTTAGAGATTGAAAAAATGTTCAACACATTGGGTACACGGAGGAAACCGCCATGAACTAAGGGAATTCCTCATTTAATCATAGAATCTATGAATCACGCAAACTCTTAAAGGACAAGCGTTTCGTGTCTGAAACATTTTGGAAATCGAAACTCTCTGGAAACGTTTCAAAAACTCTAAAAAAGTTTCCAATTTTTTAATTTTGGAAACTCCATGGAAACTCTAAAAAAAATTTTAGTAAACTCTTGTTTAAAAATTTACACCGACGTTTAACAAAAATAAAATTAATTTTATTTAACTACAAGGTAAATTAACTTAAATATTTATGAGTTTTAAGTAGAAACTAATTTAAATATAATGTATATAAACTTATAAATTTAATTTGTGATCTTGTAATTGCAATTAAACCAAAAGAAAAACTAAAGATTATTATGGAGTAATGCTATTTATCCACACTAGAGACTGATCTTTAGTCTAGTTGGTATTACTATATTGGGGAATGGGTGGAAATACATAAATACATGAGAGCATTGATTTATTGAACAGTCAATAAGAAAATGACAACTAGACTAGAGATCGGTCTCCAGTCTAGATAAATAGCATTATTCATTATGATGCTCCCTTTGTTATTAATTTGTGAATTAGAATTCGTGTCGTATCTCATTCCATGTCAAGTTTTCGTTTATGCGCAACCTAGCATAAAATAATGCTATTTATCTAGATTAAAAACTAATTTTGAGTTCAATTAACATTTTATTATTGGATATGGACTAAGTGAGTATATCTATATATTTTATGATTATACAACATTTTTTCGATATAAATTTTCTCGATATAAAAATAACAATTAGACCGATCTTCAGTCTAAATAAATGGCATTACTCTCAACTAGGTAACTGAGGCATGTAAAGCAATCATTCCTTTTTCATGCCCTCATTGAAAATGATGTTAAGCTAGGAAGCACGTGAGTATTTTTCTCACGAGCCAAAGTAAAAGATGAGGAAGAGGAATACATTTAGCCTATTTCATCTAGTTGTTATTCCTGGAGTAGTCTTCTAACACTACATGTGCCATATAATATGGCACCACATGGCACATGTAGCTTACATGTGGCACACCTCAATATACGCCACACGTGTCATATTGTATCATACTGTCATTTCTGTATTGAAGTCTGATTAATAAGAACTTCAATAGTTGTTGTAGACCCTACAAAGGGGGCTTTTGCTTCGCACTCGAGGAGTAATACCCACCTCCTTACATGGCGGTATGGTAGGTCTCACTCCTCTCTCTTGACAGGTAACCAAAAGTAAGTCTAAAGGCACACTAAGTAGCAATTATTCTAAAAAAAAGAACGTCCTTCTTTTCATAGAAAGGATGTTCATTCGTGGCAGCTGAATTGGCAAGAAATAAGGGCCCACCGTAAAAAATTTCTGAGGCAAACAATTGCCAGATTCCTGAGGCAAATAAGAACGTCCTCTGTAACATGGATAGGACGTTCCTTGTTGGAGGCTCACTAGACAAAGGAAATGGGATCTATGGTTTTATCACCAATTCCCCCCCCCCCCAAAACTGAAGCCCGTCTCCTCCCCTTTCCCCATCTTCCACAAATCGCAATCCCTCCTCCCCCCTGCCAGATCCCGAAGTCGGCCCTCCTCCAAGCCTATCACTGTTATCAGATGCCAAAAAATCTATAGCCTACTGCTCCTCAACCCCATTCTGTAAAGCGCAATCCCCTTCCCAAGGCATCTAGCTTCTACAACCGCCCTCTCTGGAAATCTTTCTGACGCTTCAACAACCTCCAAAAAATCAAGAAACTCTACCCCCAGCTACAGTGCATGCCACATGGTGAATATGGTGTCATAGTGTGTGACACATATGGCACCGTATCATTTTCAAAAGTTAATGGGTGACAAAACTATGGATCCCATTTCTTTTGTCTAGTCAGCCTGTCAACAACGAATGCCTTCTCTATATTATAAAGGACGTTCTTTTTATAGAAGGATTGCACAATTCTTCTATAAAAATGACGGTCCTTCCCAATTTGGGAGATCGGACCGTCCTAGTTGGCATCAGATGGTGTACAAAAGGACGGGCTGGGAGAAAAAAATCAGCCAACACATTCAAGGTTTTCAACCCCTCTCCCGCAAGACACAAAATTTTAAATGGGCCCCATATTAAACCCAATTGTCACAATATAAATCTGCAGCTCGACCTCACCTTCCCTCTTCTTTCTGCAACTCAAGTCCCGCTCCCATCTCTCAAAGCTGTGTCCGTCCATCCGTTCTGTCCTCCGGAAAAGAAGCGCCGACCGCCAAAGACACCCTAGAAAATCTGAGTTCTGCATCCCTTCAGTCCAACCAGTGCCGCTTAAAAAGAATTATATCTCCGGCATTGAGCTTTATCTGTTTTACAAAACGACTCTCAACACGTAGTTCTAGATGCGATTACAGTAAGAGTACCGGAATCACCAAGATTTCCCCACTTCAAATTCTACAAACAACCCACTTGAAAGAAGTTTACAAATATATACATTCATACAGTATTTGATGAAAATTCAGCTTTTATACATAATTTTACATCATTTGACACATATTTAACAAACCAAAAATTCTTCAAATATGTGAAAAATCCAACATGTGTAAATGAAAAATCAAAGTGCATAATTTTTTCAACGTTAACTGTTTCCAATTTGTTCGTTTGTTTTGTTTTTTTTTTTAAAGTATATGTTTATCTAAATGTTAGATCTTTCCTGTCCTCGACCATTTACATAATACTTGCAATAGAATATCAACCAAATTAAAAAATAAAAATAAAAAAACCGTGACTCCGTACCTCGAGCTTGATAGAAAGAGGATGGAGATCTTTCCGACACTCTGGTGGACGGCAGAGGTGGAATGGGCCGCGGCGATTGGAGGTAGGCTTCCGACCCCCTCCGATTCTCGGTTCGGGCAAGCTAATTCGTCCCGGGGAAGGGGGAGGTTTCCTCGTAGGGATTCGATTTTCTTTTCGTCGGAGGCTAAACTAAGCGTCGAGGTATGAAGAAACCTCTACAATTTTCTTCATAGGGAATTAAAGCATTAGTTACTCACCTCAAATATTCCCAGAATAATCCCAAGTGGAAAAGTGTCATCAAAGCATTGATATTCCTCAATTAAAGCTATTTTTCAAGTTATGATTTAACCATATATGTTTAGGAGTTTTTTTCCAAGTGAGAGATTAATGGCATGTTCTCTTTACTGTTTTGAAACCATTTTTGTTCTCAATTTTTTAAAACACTGAAAACTCGTTTACTTTCATATTTTCAAAGACGAGTATTGAAAAACAAGAAATTTTTTAACAAAGAAAACAGAAAATAATAAAAAGTCGTTTTGAGAGTTTTTAAGCAAAACACGATACTTAATTAAAAACACAGAAAACGCTTTGTTTTGGGAATTCCAATTTCTCTCTCCTCTATTTTTACAACCCTTCTTCCCTCTGTCCCCAAATCAAGTACGACTACTGCAGTGCTACTTCTCTCATCGTCTGCTTAGTTTCTTTTTCTCTCCTCTAATTTCTTTGTTCTAATGATGCACCCAAATTACGACTACTATCTCATCTTTCCTTCGTCACTTCCCCCAAATGTTATTTCTTTTTTCCTCTCCTCTAATTTCTTTTTTCCTCATAACAAACTATATAACAAAATTTCATATTTTAGTTTTGGTAATGATACATTAGAACAAAATAATTTTTTTTAAAGAAAGAATAAAATTATTTAATTTACTTAAGCAAAATTATTTACTTTACTTAACAAGCAAATAAATTCTTAAAATATGAAAAAGAACATATTTTCCAGTTTTGTGTTTCTTAAAACAATTTTCCAAAATAACAAAGTAAACATATTTTTAGGAATCTGAAAACAAGCACTCAAAACAGAATATTGAAAATGAATTGAAAACTGAATCACGAAAAGAACGCAGCCTAAGCTTTTGATAGCTTTTTAGAATTGATTTTCTTCTCATTATAGTTGTGGACGAATTTGGGTGGAAGAGATGAGAGGTTGGGATGTTGGGAGGGCTTAGAAGACTTGGAGGACTCTTTCCTCTATTTATAATAGTTAGAACTTAATTATTTTTAAATCCCCTTTGAGTTCCGCCAACCACATCGCGACAAGTGGCGCAATGCGGAGCCGTACATTTGGCGACATATTGATCGAGATTTTCTTGTACTTTGTGTCGTCTTGTAATTAAGTCACTATACTTTGATTCACATCAATTAATAGCCAAATTCTTTCTTTAGCGTTAATTGAGTAATAATCTTTTAACTTTGATATACAATTGAAGCAATTATTCTGTCGCCGTCAAAGTAAAACATTAAATTCCAATTCGTTGTCCAAATGTCGATCATGTTGTTAATAATCATATTCTAAGTCTTGATATTTTGGTGCATAACATTCTTGCAATAATTCAAATACGATTACATTATCACATTTCAATTTTTTTGTCATTCAATTGAGTGGCAACTTTCAACTTTGCAATTCGATACAACCATATTGTTACATTCTATTTTCTTGATATTCATTCGAGTGACAAATCTTGTAACTTTACCATTGATGCAATTCAATTCAATCGCTTTAACTTTTCAATTGATGCAAATTCAAATAACTTTCTCATCATCATCAAAATGACGATTATATTGCATAATTTGTTTATAAGATTTTTGCAGGATGTTACAATCTACCCCCTCTTAAATGAATTTCGTCCTCGAAATTCGCTAAGCATTATTTTCAACATCATAGTACGCAACTAGATCGTCTTCATTTCAATGAATTACTTCCGCCGCGCACTCTCATTTCTTTTACCGTTAAGAGCACGTGTGACGCTCTAGTAATTAATCCTCTTTTTATGTATGAGTTTTCCATCCATATTCAATATCAGGTTCAAAAATATCCAAATTATTTTTCCTTTTTAACCCAAATATATCATAATTTCAAAATTGGGTTGAGCAAATATCTAAAATTAATCCAGTTACCCGATCCAAACTTTATTCAAAATGGGTTTGGATTACCAATTGATCATTCGTCAATGACAATTAGCAAAGTTTGACTCTTTGCATCAAAACTATTTCAAGTTTGTTCTTAACTTCAAGCTTGTCTTCCATGCTTCTCTCATTAAGTTGAACTTCAAAATTTCATTTTTGAGCTTCAAATCAAGTTACAGGGACTAAACAAGGTAAGAAGGGGAAAACCAATCGGTTTTGGCAAAATAGGGGGATATCGGCATGAGAAATTTTAGTAAAACAAATAACAAAGAATCGTCAAATAATGATGTCCCATGAGTGAAGGGAAACAAATGGAAACACGAAATCAATCTCACATAAGTCCATTGTCAAGCGATTAAGGTTTTATAATTTGTAAGATAGACTATTGTCAATAGGTAATCACCAAACAATCGTAGGAGTTCAATCAAAATAGTAACAAAAGGCATTGAACAAAATCACGTAATGAAAAACAAAGGGCCATAAAAGTAATAGGAGGCCATAGAGGATTTCTGAGATGTCAAATAGGCAATTAAGGATGATCAAAAGTCAATGAGAGCAAGAAAAGAAAGGAGGGAAAAAGAAACAAATTCTCCCCAAATTCCAAAATTTTCGAGGTACTAATATCAATTCACATGTTCAAGGTATTTGAATAACAAACAAAAAATAGGCCATTAGTATGAGCAAACTAGCAAGGAAAATAGTCAAGAATTGTAGAAGAGTTAATATTCCTCATAATCAGATCGAATTGAAGAGGACAAAGGTAGAATCGTGAAGTCCTTTGTCAAGTACATAAGGTCTTTCGAAGTTGTTAGGAGAACCCTTATCAATAAGCAATAATCAAACAATTGCATGAGTTTAATTAAATGGTAACAAGAGGCCTTGAAAAACATTTGGTCAAGCAAAGATAATAATAGAGAAGATCATAGGAGCTTCCAATGTTTCAAATAGACTATCAAGAACAATCAATAATATGTGCGAACAAGAAAAGCAAAAAAAAACAAGGTTTCCCACGAATTTTTTTGATGTTTCAAGAAGATACTAATATAAACTCAAATATCGAAAGCATTTTGACTAACAAATAAGATAAAGGCCATTGATATGAGTAGGGTTAATAAGAAAATAACAAATAATCAAGAATTACAAAAGAGTTATTGTTCTTTGAAATCCAACCCAATGGAAATGGAAAGAGGCAGAAATATGAAGTTTTTTGCCAAACAAATAAGATCTGTGAAATTGGAAGAAGAATCATTGTTCATAAGCAATAATCAAACAATTTCAGCCAATTCAATGGTAACAAAAGGCATAACAATATATAGTCAAGGAAATATAATAATAAGATAATGGAGAGGGCAGAGGAGATTCCAAAATTTCAAGTCAATAATTAAGGACAATCAAACATAACAAGAAAAGAAAGCATAAGGGGAGGAATAAATTTCAATCTTTATAAGGAACTGAGGTCGATTTACGTATCAAGGTAAGTCTTTGCAAACGAGTTTCCATTTTATCATAGAGAACTTTCATAGTTGAGTTATTCTCGAGAATAATACAGAACAAAGTTTAAAATCAATTGGAGGCTAACAAGAAATTAAGGTTTCAAAATAAACAGGCTATTAGCATCAAAAAAATAATAAATATTCCCCAGTCCGAGTACAGAGCAATGAAATTATTGTTGATGAATCAAGAGCAAAAGGGGTTTATTAAGAATATATAGGAAAAAAGATATTGTCAATCAATTATAGGCAAGGCATTATACCACCACAGAAAATGGTACATTTAGCAATGATATTTTGATCGTAAAAAGGTCATTTTGGTCGTTAAAAGCAGGTCGAGAAAAGTTTCTAGGCAAAAATGTTCATCGTTAAAAGCAAGATTTCCTGTAGTATACCTAAATGAATGAATTTTCAGGCAAGAAATACAAAGTAAGTATTGAGTCCAGCAAAATGAAACAAGTGATTCAATCAATTTGCATGAATGTTCTCAGAAGAGTATGATCTTTTCTAGCAAAATCTGAAAAAATATTATTTCAAGAGCTTTTTAGTAGATCAAAGAAACCACATGATGAATAGCAATTCTTGACAATTTGGGGGGTTCAAAATTATATCAAGAAGAACTCATGTTCAGCAAAGCAAATTCTTGGTTTGAAGAATATTAGAAATAGTGTCTAGGAGAGCAAGTGTTCCAAGATATATTGAAACAAGACAACAATGAAGAAGGCAATGGATCAAACCAAAGAACGTAGAATGAGCATCAAAGAATGTAGAATGAGCAATCTTTCATACTTCAAAGTTTAGGCAAGTTTATAGGTTGCCTTAAGAGTATTTAATAATCAATAAAAATCATCGGTCAAGACAAAATTCGAAGGAAGTTGAGGGATTGAATTCAAGTTACTTGCCTTGTCCTTGCCACATATATGTTTACTATCTATTCAATTTCCAAATATATCAAATCAAAATTACAATTCAAATTAATCATTATTTTTTACCAACTTTTGTATATGTCAATATTTTCAAGGTCACTTAATCTATTAGTTTAAAACAATTCCATCAATCCATTACAATTTCTTGAGTCAAATCTTTAGATGTTCGTAAGTTTAATTTATGGCTCAAAATTTAACACCATAGATTATTCTTGACCAATCACTTTTTTGTTAGGTACACATCAATAGGCAAAACTTGCATTTTTCATAAAATGTGACATTCATCTATTTCTTTATTTGTCCAAAATTGTACTTTAATGAATTGATCAAAAATGGAAAATTTCAACAATTCTATTTGATGATGAGATTTAAAGAAATCAAAGTTTGGTCCATACACCAACATGTCCCATTATAATCGAAGACCAAAGAAATTCAATGGTCAATAACAAGATTAGTGCAAAAATTAAAAAAAATCAAGTTTAAACAAGAAAAATATTGAAGATCGGGTCAACTTTGGATGTAAAATGGCCAAAAGAAATCATTTTAATTGAAATAAGGATCAATTATGTGAAAGCTTAAAGTTTGTGGCTTAAAAGAGCATAAAATAAGTCTTTCAAGTTAATATAGAAGAAATCATGAAGTTTGGAGACTCCATTGCAATTTTCTAGAAAAAAGTCTATGACTTTAGACTGATCTAGACAAAATCGAGAAGTTCAGCGACATGGTCGCAATTTTTCGGAAAAAAATCTAGGTCTCCATCGCCATAGTTCGGTGCGGCAGCCCTCCTGAGCCGGGGCGCCCGCACCGGCGTTTCTGTCCGGTGCAAGTCACTCGGTGCAGCGGCACTGAGCATTCTGCCTGGTGCATATTTGTGTTGTGTGGCCGCAAGTTTTTTTTTTTTTTTTTGGCTGCTGCCCTCATTTCCCTTTACAATTCTTTTGGTTCAAAATGTCATTAAGCATAAATAAATAAAAATCATGTAGTATCATTTAAGATTATTTGGATATTTGAAATCAAATCAAAAAAAAACTTTTTATCTTCCTATTTCAATTTTTCTTTAACATTATTATCAAGCAATATATTGTTATCAAAAGACTTGATAACCTTAATTCCTTGGGTTGTCCACTATGTTGTACGATTCCTTTCCTCATTCTTCCTTGAGTTGGTAAAAGCAAACACCCCCAACTTTCTAATCCTTAAAAGAAAATTAAATCAATATTAATGTATACCAATAGGTTACATATCACTTGACTTCTATTTCCCATATTTTTCAAAGCATTCATAAGTTAGTAAATAGTGACTTACTTGCAAGCTGGTTGGTCGATGCCTCGCGCGGAGTAGATTATGCATGCAGTGTCCTTGGAACATTGTTCTGATATCATTCTTGTCATAGCCCTACTAATTTTACAATATTTTTGAGATCGGAAGAGCACATGTTGATTATCAAATTCCGTAACAGAAGCTTTAATATAAATAGTAGGGACAGGACATACAAAACAAACAAATAGCTTTTAACTTGATAAGGCTAATCACTTAAACTAACAAGTTGTTATATTTTAAAGAATCATTAAAACTTGATTTTCCAATAAAATGCAAAGAACACAACAAGTTATATTAATAGGTATTTTCCATTGATTACTAAAACGAGCAAAATTAATCTCTTCAAGACAAATCATTAGAAAGCTATTATACTATAAGATAAATTGCCAATGTTATATAAAATTAGAAATACATTTATAGAGAGGTGGACATATTTTTTAATACAAAACGTATTAAATTCATAATATTTTCAAAGACATGTTGTCACTACATGCAAAACTCTACTCCTTTCGCAATCATGCTCCAACCCATAGCTTGCCTTGCATTTCAAATATCATATCTTCAATCAATGGCGTAGCCAAGACACAAATGTAGGGGGAGCCGGATCAAAAACTCGAAAAAAATCATATGAGCTCTAATTTTTCAAAATAGTAAGCAAACTCAAGTCAAATGCATTATAAAATTTGCAACAATTCAAAATCTAGTACATTTGGCTAAAATGTGAGTTGGACCCGACGATTTTTCATTTTAACAAATTCATCAATAAGAGAGTCTACATCTATTGTGCTAGTAAGTTCTCTTTCAATAAAAATTGTCAAACTATTCGCAAGAAAGTCATCATCCATCTTGTTACGAAACGCAGTCTTCACATGTTTCATAGCCGAAAATGCTCTCTCAGTCGTGGCTGTAGAAACAGGTAATGTTAATACAAGGCGAATCAATCTTGTTATCATTTTGTAGTCCTCCGATTTGCTTGTTTCCACCAATTTTTCACACAAATTTGCAAGAGTAGACACTTGAAATTGAGGATTGCAAACCACGTGAGCATGATAAAACGGCAATGCACTCTTCAAAGTATTCCTCTCACGCTCATCAAAATCGTCAGGATAAAACTCCACAGCAAGCTTATAGATATTATCAGCATTAAATGATTCAAAGGAATTTTTTGGATCCAATGCCACACTCAACTCAAGTAGTCTAACTGATGGCTCGTTAAATCTCGAGTTCAACTCTGACAATTGAAAATCTATGGATTGATTGAAAAATTCAAAGTAGTAATAATGCTCAACACTCATGTGCATTCGCCCACGACCCATGTTACTGTTCATGTATGGTATAGTGATTTCATGTTTTAAACAAAAATCTTCTACCTCCTGAAGCAATTTATCCCACCCTTCGTCCCTCAACTTTTGAAGAAGAGTTTTTGTAATTGAGACAAATCCAAGTGCAGATAGAATGTCAACGGATTCCTTTTGAAATGCTTGACAAAAAAAATTAGTGATCCACATAACTGCCCCCATTAAGTGCAAGCCAAACACAAAATTAAAACTCTGAATACTTGTGTACACGCCATCAGCTTCATCTCGAGCATTGCAATTTGGACCATTAACACTGATATCCTCAAGCACCTTGCAAGTTGCACCATACATTTCTATCATACTCAATATAGAATCATAATGAGAACCCCAACGAGTTGTACCTGAACGGTGTAAAGATGACATCTGATTAGCTTCTCGTCCAGATTGACGCTCTCCACTTGCCAACATATTCTCAATTTCTATTCTATGCACAACTTGTAACTCAGTATTGCGCTTAGTAGAAGATTTGATAATGTTGATGACATTATCCAATATAGAGAAGAACCTCCAAACTGGATCACATTGCTTTGCTGAAGCAACCAATGTCAACTGCAGCCTGTGAGCAAAACAATAAACATAATATGCATATAGACAATAATTAAGAAACAAGGCTTGTAACTCATTCCATTGACCACGCATATTACTAGCACCATCATATCTCTGGCCCCGTAATTTATGAACTTGAAGATTGTATTGAGAAAGAACACTAGATATCTCCTGCTTAAGTGTTTCTGAAGAAGTATCAGAAACACCCCTAATAGTAAAGAAACGCTCTGTTAGGATACTAGCAGTATTTATAAGCCTCAAGATAATGGTCATTTGCTCTCGATCAGACGTGTGCTCTTCCGATCTCTTCATCAACAAGGAGAGAAAAGCAAGCATCTCCAATTTCCTCACGTATCATACGATGGACTCTGTTAGTCATAATTGTCAAAATTTCTTTCTGAATGTCTGGAGAAGTATATTTGGCATTTTTGGGGGCATTACTCAGTACAACATTTCTAACATCTTCTCTCCACTTTGCAGTATAATTAATCATTTCAATCACATTTCCACGGTTAAAAGATTTTTCGGACTCATCATGGACTCTAAAAGCACAACCTAGCAACGCTAGCCATTGAACAGTCATGATTGTTGTCTTTAAGAGCAATCAATTTTTTACAACTTCTTCTTTGCTAACTCTGTCAATCACTTTATCAATATGTTCAGATGGCCTCATCAAAGAATCGGCACACGTTACACACTTATTGTGAGGAGATGAAGATGATGAACCAACATGATTAAGAAATACACAATCCTTGCCCTAATGAACTCTCTTCCAATTATCAAATCCATTACTCATTAAAGCCGAAGTGGAAGAGGTATGCATATTCTCTCCAAAAAGAAAGCACAGAAAGCAATAGGCCTTATGTGTTCTAGGAGAATACTCTAGCCAATTAAATTCATTAAACCAACTAGACTGAAAACGACGAGTCTTATCTTTATATTCTTGGCCCTTATACGAATGAAGTTTTGGTTGGTAAGGCTCTGCCATCAAATATGACCGTCTGATTTCATCTCTCTTCTCAAGAGGCCAATCATATATTTTTCTCCTTTTTCCTAGATCCCACTCAATTTCAAAAGATGAATTTGGAGTAGATTGTTGATTTTCATTTGGAGTAGAAGATTGTAGGTTTTCAATTGGAAAAGAAGATTGATGATTTCCAACTGAAGGAGAAGATTGTTGATTTTCAGTTGGGAAAGTATCTTGGTGGTTATTGGAGTCCTCATTTTGTGCATTTCTTACGGGCCTGAAGAAAGAATGCAATGCAGTTTTGCCTTTCTTGCTAGAAGGTTGGTTTGTAGCCATAACTTCTTCTATAAAATCAAAATATTTAATAAAATCCATTAGAAAATTTATTTTACCTTAGATAATTCATTTACTAACAATGAGAAAAATAAAATCGACAACGCACCAATAAGTCAAGAAGCCAAATATTCAAACCATTAACCATATACAAACAAATCACCATCAATCATCAAAGCATAAATTCAAAGTCCCATGTAAATTGTAACCTATTCTTAATTCAGGTATTCAACCATTGGTCTATTAGTCAATACTTAATAAGTTATAATTTTCTTCAAGTAATCAAGATATCAAGTAATTCAAGTCAGTTCAAGTCTTCAAGACTTCAACAGTTCAACCAACAAAAATCATTTATGATTTATTAATATATAATTATATGTTCTTATTTCTTAAAGACGTAAGCCTCATTGCCACAACCATATAAATATGAAATTCAAATATTCAACCATTCTTAACCTATGTATATCCAATATATATGAGTCTTAAATTCCATATAAATTTAGATATTAGAGGTAATTTGGTTATTTGCTTAGATTAGGGCAAAATCAATTCAAGGATTTAGGAATTAGGGCTAGAAATAAAACATAATTAAAGCTACAATACTGATGAATCCGTCGCCCACAACCTCTCCACCGGCGGCCAATGGCCGGCGCTCGTCTGGGCCGCCTGGACTGGTCGCCAGGTCGCCGCCTAAGGGCTTAGAGGTGCTACCTACGCCTACCTTTTGTCTCGCACTCTCGCTCCTTCAATCCTTCTGCCAGATTGTCTTCGTTCCATTCCATTAGTTTAATTAGGATTTGGGCTGGACTTTTTTTTTTCTGAAACTCCCCAGTCCATTAGTCATTAGACCCCTGAGCCCAAATAACAAGACCCCTGGGCCGGCCCTCTAAAAAAAAATTTTTTTTTTAGTTTCTACAAGGAGTTGGGCCAAGACTGCCCTGGGCCAGGGCCCAGGAAGGCCCCCTCTATCTCCGCCTCTGTCTTCAATCATCTACAAAATTGTAGAAATAAGGGAATGAGTACGAAGTACTCAGTGAATAACAAAACCTTTTGATTCACCTTTTATTTCAAAGATTTATTTTCAAGAAAACCTTTCAATGCACAAAGCTTTTAAATATACAAATAGGCCCTATCACTAGTTAAACTACTACCCGTGGTGCGCGCAAGAGTCATATCAATTCAATCAAATCAATCATGGCCATGCACAACTAAGTTGATCCACAATTAACCCCGGTTGACCCGTACCGAAGTTCCAATTCAAAGCAAACACCACACTAATCTTCCTATCTCAGGATCATTGAACATGTCATAATGTGGGAAACAATTCAAAGCAATTCAATACAAACAAGTAGAGCAACTAGTGATTCAAATGTAATTGATCAATCTTCTTTTTCAATGTATGAAAATATATTTCCATTTCATGAAAGACTTTAATCAAAACCATACTTATCGTATCAAAACTTTATGAACGCAAATAGGGAGAGATTAAGCTTTTGATATTTCTTAATTAAAACCATTTTTCAAGTTAGGATTTAACCATATATGGTTAAGAGCTTTTTTCCAAGTGAGAGATTAAGCTTTTGATAGCTTTTTAGAATTGGTTTTCTTCTCACTAGAGTTGTGGACGAATTTGGGTGGAAGAGATGAAAGGTTGGGATGTTGGAAGGGTTTAGACGAGTTAGAGGACCTTTCCTCTATTTATAATAGGTAGAACTTAATTATTTTGAAATCCCCTTTGAGTTTTGCCAACCACGTCGCGACAAGAAGCGCAATGCGGCGCTGTACATTTGGCGACAAATTGCTCGATAAGTCCTTGTACTTTGTGTCGCCTTGTAATTAAGTCACTATACTTTGATTCACATCAATTAAAAACTAAATTCTTTCTTTAGCGTCAATTGAGTAATAATCTTTTAATTTTGAGACACAATTAAAGCAATGATTCTGTCATCGTCAAAGTAATAGCCACAATCAAATTCCAATTCGTTGTCCAAATATCGATCATATTGTTAATAATCATGTTCTAATTCTTGATATTTTTGTGTATAACATTCTTGCAATAATTCAAATACGATTATATTGTCACATTTCAATTTTTTTGTCATTCAATTGAGTGGCAACTTTCAACTTTGCAATTCAATACAATCATATTGTTACATTCTATTTTCTTGATATTTATTCAAGTGACAAATCTTATAACTTTACCATTGATGCAATTCAATTTGATCACTTTAACCTTTCAATTGATGCAAATTCAAATAACTTTCTCATCACTATCAAAATGACGATTATATTGCATAATTTGTTTATAAGATTTTTACAGGATGTTACAACGCCTGTACTATATCAAATAATGAGGAGTTAATTACCCGAAATGCCACTATACTTTCAAAAAATTATCTCAATTACCACTGTACGGGTTTCCGTTTTATCATAGAAAAATTTTAAAAAAAAATCTCTAGTTTTGTAAAGCAAATGTTTCAATATACGATCTGGTATATATCATAAAGCGGTCATCTAACATTAGAGATATATTTCTCATTTAGAACAATACTACAACAAAATTAATTACCCGAAATGTCACTATACTTATGAAACATCATCCCACATACCATTGTATTTTATAAAACTTTCCTCATATGCCACTAAATTTGTGAAAATATTATCTCATTTGTCACTCTGTCAACATCCAGTTAAAAAAATAATGGTCAAGATGCCACGTGATAAATTCCATTAGCCATATCATCAAATCCGTTACATTTTTAACAGGAGTAGCAAACGAGATAATACTTTTATAAGTTCAGTAGCATACCTGGTGAATTTTAAAGTACAATGTCATTTGAGATCTCTTTTTGAAAGTACAGTGACATTTCGGGTAATTAACTCAATAATGGGTAAAACTAAGATATGCCTTTTTTTCCTGATACAAAGAGGACATATGGGAGGGGAGGGAAATTAGGAGAGGGGGATGTTCAAACCCAGAGCCTCTTGCTCAAAATATAAATATATATCTAGTCATTGTACTACAATTCGAACCACTTAAAAAATGCTTTTTAAGATAAAGATATTTGGATTTTTTTTAAATTACGTATAATTAAAAGGAAATCTAAAAAGTACTATCCTTATATAAAAAAAATCTCCGATTAGTTGCATCCTAAAATTAATTTATACAAATGCTGTCAAAAAAAAAATTAATTTATACAAATGCATCGATGTGTAATGTTATATAATAAAACAATCTATTATGAGCCGACAACTGGAAGAAAGTATTAGGGTAAAATTTTGCCACAGAACCATATTAATTCGCAACATACGTTGGTTACAAAAATCCTTTTTTTTTTTTAATAAATGAACAAATTTAAATAATCAGTACATGTAAATTTCATAATTTGCAAAGATAGTTTAAATTTATTTTTTAAAAAGTTTTTTATAATGTAATAATAAATAAAACTACAAAATAAATTTAGTTGTACAAAATACCAGACTCCATGTTACATGATATCACCATATTTTAATTTGTATACACATGCCGCATCATATAGATTTCATTAGCATATGGCATGAAACAATATAAATTACAGCTTTGAATTTGCCATCACTGCGTTTCTCAAATTTGTACATTTAAACACCCATCGAGGAAACCATAAGCAAAATCACATCAAAGCACCTTTTATAGTT
Organism: Nyctanthes arbor-tristis; assembly: GCA_963692815.1. Lineage (NCBI taxonomy): Eukaryota > Viridiplantae > Streptophyta > Magnoliopsida > Lamiales > Oleaceae > Nyctanthes > Nyctanthes arbor-tristis. The sequence goes on from CAVNYN010202141.1 coordinate 42,826, forward strand.
ACCACAAATATTCAGTAATGTTTCTCTTTATACATCATGGTAACTTAAAAATATTTGAAATGTCAACAGTATCCTATTAAAATTGTAATAGTTAATTGCAATCAAATCTATATATACATTAATCAACAGTTTGTCTGGCTCAATTTAATTGTGGACTCAATTAAAAATAATTTTCCCGCTTATTGCCTAGCTCTTTTAAAAAAACCAACTAATGATGATTATTATTATACTTTTTTTTATTGTTATATTTTTCCTTTTAATCAAGTAATTTAATATTTTTATTTTGAAACTCTATCTACATATTAATTTAATATTTTTATTTCAGAATCTATCTACATAATACATTTAATATTTTTATTTTGGGACTCTATCTATATATTAATTTAATATTTTTATTTCAGAACTCCATCTACATATTACATTTTAATCATTTACTATTGTATAATTTCATAATTTTATGTTCTCCTAATATATTATATTTTATTTTCTCAGCATAATACGTCCATGAAACGCAGGAGTGTTAAACATAGTAGTCCGTAAATGTACAGGTGTGAATCTAATATAAATTATATTATCGGGTTTTATTGCCTTTAAAGGAAATAAAAAATAAGAATTAATAAAAAATTATTGGTCTATTTATTATACTTTTTCTTATTGTTATATTTTTTCTTTTAATTAATTAATTTAATATTTTTATTTCAAAACTCTATCTACATATTACATTTAATATTTTTATTTTGAGACTCTATTTATATATTAATTTAATATTTTTATTACAGAACTCCATCTACATATTAAACTTTAATCATTTACTATTGTATAATTTCATGATTTTATGTTCTCCTAATATATTATATTTTACTTTATCAACATAATATGTCCATGAAACGCACGAGTGTTAAACATAGTAGTCCGTAAATGTACGGGTGTGAAACTAATATAAATTATACTATTGGGTTTTGATTACCTTTAAAGGAAATAAAAAATAAGAATTAACAAAAAAGTTATTGGTTCATCTATTATATTTTTTCTTGTTGTTATTTTTTTCCTTTTAATCAATTAATTTAATATTTTTATTTTGATACTCTATCTACATATTAATTTAATATTTTTATTTTAGAACTCTATCTATATATTGCATTTAATATTTTTATTTTGGGACTATATCTATATATTAATTTAATATTTTTATTCCAGAACTCTATTTCTATATTACATTTTAATCAATTTTACTATGTCCGATTGTATAATTTTATGATTTTATGTTCTCCTAATATATTATATTTTAATTTCTCAGCATAATATGTCCATGAAAAGCACGAGTATTAAACATAGTAGCCCGTAAATGTACGTGTGTGAAACCAATATAGATTATACTATCTGGTTTTATTGTTTTTAAAGGAAATAAAAATAGGTATTAATAAAAAAATTAGCGGCTCATTTATTATATTTTTTCTTATTGTTATGTTTTTTCTTTTAATCATTTAATATATATATTAAATGACAGTTTGTCTAACTTAATTACAATTTCATCTGGCACAATTTGAAAATCTTTCCCGCTTAAAACTCTATCTGTCACCATTTCGTATAATGTCATACAATACCATATGTCGCTTTTAATAAAAATATTGTTATAAATATAATAGTTAAGATTGAACCCGTGACCTACATATTAAAAGTAACATGTTTTTAAATCATTATGCTAACTCTTTTATTTGTTAATAATTTTCATTTATATACTACTATTCTCGCGTGTTTTCACTTAAAGAAAATATTATTATTAACCACATATATACTTAAAGGTTAATTATATTGACACTAATTTTTTATAAATCTCACTAATTTTTCAAATATACTAAAATGGTTAAAATTAAAATGACACAATTAATAATCTCATTCTTAATAATTATAAATATTTCTTCCCTCATATCTTCTTTCCCCCTACGTGCACCAGAAAAACCCTAATCAATCTATTTTAATTTTTATAATAAAAAGTTATAAAAATCAAAAATAAAATTTTCCTTTATTTTGTACAAAAATAAATTGCGACAAGCTATTACCCTAATTAATAAATCAGTTTTTTACAACATTTTAAGTCAAAATAACGATATATATATATATACATGTGTTTAATTAATTAAATATTCAGTTTAATTAAGACAAAAATAAAAGTACTAAAAAGAAACTTATTATCCTATGAACATGGGTTATAAACTAAGTTCCCCCAGCCATATTTATTTCTTTTGCTTTATTATTATTTGAAAAACACAGGTTATCATTTAAGTTTTTTATTCATATTAATTAATTTTCATTGTTTTATCAATTATAAACTACAAATTTTTTAATAAAAAATTATAAACTACAAATATTTTAATGATATTTCATTGTAAAATCAAATTTATCTATAATTTAAACAATTAAATGATGATAAATATGTGTTAGTTATTAAATTAAATAATGAATCTTATTTCAAAAAATTGGATGGATAGGGTGAAAGAGAATAAAAATATAAAAAAATAAAGAATACCACATGAGTTACAGCAATAGGAAATAAAATATCTAAACATACCTTATTAATAGACTTTTTAGCTGGACCGCAGACTAATTTACTTATATATATATATATGCGCTACTTTTTTAACGATTGTATTTCTTATTTGTTAAACTAAAATAACAACGTGATATTATATAAATGTATTTATATAAAATAAAATGAAATATCACCCAATTAAAAATGTATGTGAGGAAACAAGATATTATTTGGTTAAAATAGTATGTCGGGAGGGGTACTATTCTATGGGTATAAAAATTTTTATTTTAACGGGTATTGAGTGAATACAGGTATGTACATACTCATACGTATTACTAGACTGTTAACTAATAATATTGAATAAGTTAGATGATATAAACGTAAAATATAGTAATGCATTAATCAAGTACATAAACAGGTAACTATTAATATATTATTAATAAGATATTAATTTAACGTGTCAAATACTAAAACAAAACTGTATATTTACTGCTTTTGTTATGAAAATCCAATGGCACTTATTTGTTCAATATTTTATGGTACATTATTATTTTTTTTTCAGAATTAATCTTACCCTACAACGCACATGTGAGATGCCAGACTCATAGTTGCTATAGTTGATTGTGATTCGATCATTTGATCGCTAATTATTACCATCTGATATAGGTTGGACCTGTGAACTTGAACGACGTGCTTGGATAGGACCTAAAATTATGGACTCAGTTACGCAACTAAATTTATGCTCAATACTCAGACATTTTACTACAAATATCCAGTGGTGATTTGTGATTCGCATATCAGTTCATAATTCTAGGCAATGCAACTGCTATATTGTACTTTATTTATGACACAAGGTTTAAAAAAGAAATTTACACGTCAATTTTGACACAAATATACACTATAATTTTAACGATTATCATTATAAAATCATGTTACTTTTTTAAGGATTTCATTTGTAATTTGCTAGACTAAAATAACAATGTGATATAATGGGTATTTGCACAATATAAAACGAAACCGCATATAGTTACAAGGGTATGTAGGGAAATGAGGTATTATCCAGTTAAAAGGAGTATGTCTAAAGTATTTTTTATATGAGTATGAGAATTTTTATCTAAATCGGTATCGATTGAATACGGTATATACAGGCCTGATACATTTTATTAGACTTTTAACTAATAATATTAAATAAGTTCAGTGATTTAAAAATAAAATATAGTAAAACATTAATCGAGCACAAAAAGGGTGCCTATTAATATGTTATTAATAAAACATTAATTTAACGCGTCAAATACTAAATTAAAATTTTATATTTACTAATTTTGTGATACAAATCCGATGGCACGTATCTGTGCAATGCATGAGTGAGACTTTTTTCAATTCCACCATTGGTAATGACATTGGTGTTGTATGATATTTTTTTGGTATCTTGACATCCCATCTTTTAACAGACTTCGTTTGTTCTATTTAGTGATAATTATATTTTATTTTCATTTTCAACTTTTCATCTAAGGTGTATATGAGTACAATATAAAATATGATACTATTTTCTTTTATAATGCTACAATGAAATTATGCATAAATACATACATGAATAAAATGAGTTGTGCCATGTGAATATTTTTTTACGTTTTTCTATATGAACTCAATTCAATTGACTACATTATCTTTTAAAATTCTTGCTGGCTCTCTCAACAACCTAAATTGTGCTATCAAAATTTATTGTCAAGGTGAATTATATGAATCTCTTTTATTTTATTAATTATCCAAAATACTTTTTTGTTTCCGTTGTCACTAAGGAAAAAAGAAGCAAAAATTATGACAACATTAATCCGCATCAAATGTCACTGAATTTTTACTTTACTTACAAATAGATAAATGATATTTAACTGTCAATAATTAGATCAAGAACTTTAATTTAATAGGAATTACGTCTCTCTACTTTAATTATCAACAGTTATATGACTAAAGTTATATACGTAATTACAAGAACGTCACTTTTTTAATACTATATTATTACCTTATCATTATCAAATTATAGTCTCAAATAATAAGAAAATGACTACTCTAAATGACATATTTTACTGAAGAGGAAAAGTAGAAGAATAATTTTAGGGTTCAATATATGATCTGCTATGTATCATAAAGCGATCGTTTAATATTGGAGATACATTTCTCATATAAAACAATGATACAACAAAATTAATTACCTGAAATGCCACTAGACTTATAAAAAATTATCTCGCATGTCATTGTACTTTAAAACTTACCCTATATGCTACTGAACTTGTGAAAATGTTATCTAATTTACCACGTGGTAAATTTCGTTAGCCATGTCATCAAATCCGTTACATTTTTAATGGGTTGTTTACGGTTTGGCAAACAGGATAATATTTTCACAAGTTGAGTAGCATATGGGGTGAGTTTTAAAGTACAATGGAATGCGAGATAACTTTTTAAAAGTATAGTGACATTTTGGATAATTAACTCTCTATCTTGACATATAATTTTAACTAAATTTTTACTTATTGTCATGCATCGTAGAGATGGCCATGCTATCATTTTATCATATTCTAGCAACAAATTCCACTAAAAATCTTTACAAATCTGAATTCTTGAATGAGATACGATACTCTAAAATTTTCAGCTATAAGTTGAAGTTAAATATCAGTATTCCTGATAGTTAAGGAATTTTTATCATTCTACTATATTGTGTAGTGGCACAAGACTTATAATCGGAAGACCTGGAGATCACATCATTTAGGAAAAAATTCTATTTAGATCAGATGCAGACGACAAATTCTTTATTGTAAAAAAACTCTAATAGCATTTGCTCCAAGACTTCTTTTTACAATACAAACTATATTTATAAATTTGTCATAGTTTTTATATTCTTTTATGACATCAAGTATTTAAATTTTTATTAAACTACTTTTGATGTATGTCTTTTCACTAGATCTCACGTCAATTAGCAATAATTTTTCTGTGGACTTCCGGAAATCTGTTTCATATAGCTTGGCCAGGAAATTTTAAATCATGGGTACAGGACCCTTTACATGTAAGAGCTACAAAGATAGTTATTAAATCGTTAGCACCGCATAAAAACATTCCTCCTATAGTAGCTGTTAATACGAATAAGAGAAACTCTGTTAAATATTTACCATCCGAAAAGAGGAAAAAACGGAGTCTTTGTCTAAAAAAATGCGTTGAGAAGGAGCAGATGTATAGAAGAGATAGTGCTTTTTCAACTCTCTCAAAATGGAATCTATTCCAAACATATATGCCATGGTTACAGGTTCACGAAGACCATCAATATCTACTGGAGGAGCAGCAATGAAGGCAATAATAAATACAGAAGTTGCGGTCAACAACTAAGAGATCCATTCGAGGAACATGGGGACTAGTTGAAGTAATGAGCCTCCCCATATGCACAGGTGAAAAATCTAGTATATATATATATATATATATTTATATTAAATAACAGTTTATCTGGCACAATTATAATTTCATCTGGTGCAATTAGAAAATATTTCCCGCCTAAAATTCCATCTAACACAATTGCTTATAACGCCATACTACACCAGCTGTCACATTTAATTAAAAAAATTACTACAAATGTAATAATAAAAGATTGAACTCGTGACCTACATGTTAAGAGTAACATGCTTTTAAATCATTATACCAACTTTTTTGTTTGTTAATAATTTTCATTTATATATTATTCTCGTGTGTTTTTACTCAAAAAAATATTAAATTGTTAATAATTGTTTGTCTGCAGCTTCTCTAAATTTATAAATATATGAAATTGGATTTTTGGAAGAAATAAAGAATTAATTTAATTAATGTTATAATTTCATATGAAAAGTAGAATTGACAAAACGCATTCTCCGATCCGGTTGAATTCTTGAATAAACATGAATGTGAATATTTTTCTTTCTCTTTTATTTGAATATTAATTAACTTCCTCTAATATTGATTAACCTAATTGAGAAGAAGAACATTATTTTGTATTGCTATCTTCAAGTTAATCTTCTCGAGATTCAAAAATTCCTATAAAAATCATGTTTTGTTTTTTACCTATTGTTACGAAATGAATAAATTGTAGTGGGTAAAATGTTTATCCCTTTAAAGAAAAACAGTCGTAATTATTAATATTTATAGTGGAAAATATTAAGAAAAAATTACCATTATAATTTTTAATTAATCTAAACTAATGATATATATGTTTAATTAATTAAATATTCTATTTAATTAAGACAATTTATAAGAAAAATAAAAGTTTCTAAATGAAATTCATAATTCGATGAATATGTGTTAGTTATTAAATTAAATAGTGAATTTTATTTCAAAAAATTGGATGGATCAGGTAAAGGAGAATAAAAATTGAAAAAAATTAAGAATATCACATGAGCTACTCTATATGAAATAAAATGTAGAAAAATACATTATTAACAGACATTTTAGTGGAAAAACTGTGATACAAAGATACTGCAGACTAATTTACTTATAGATATATATATATATGCTAATTTTTAATGATTATATTTGTTATTTATTAGACTAAAATAGTAACGTGGTATTATATATGTGTATTTGTATAAAATAAAATGAAGCATCCCTCGTTAAAAATGTATGTGAGGAAACGAGATATTATTTGGTTAAAATGATAAGTCGGGAAGGTACTTTCTTATGAGTATGAGAATATTTTATGTGAATCGGTATCAATTGAATACGGGTATGTATATACTCACACGTATTACTAGACTATTAACTAATAATATTAAATAACTTAGATGATATAAACGTAAAATATAGTAAAACATTAATCGAGTTCATAAACGGGTAACTATTAATATATTATTAATAAAACATTAATTTAACGTGTCAAATACTAACTCAAAACTGTATATTTACTGCTTTTGTTATGCAAATCCAATGGCGCGTATTTATTCAATAATTTATTATTCATTATTATTGATTTTTTTAGAATTAGTCTTCTCATACAAAGCATGAATGAGATGCCAGACTCATGGTTACTATAGTTGATTGTGATTCGATCATTTGATTGCTAATTATCAAAACCTTATATAAGTTGGACCTGTGAACTTGAATGACAAATTTATGCTCAATACTCAAACATTTACTACAAATATCCAGTGGTGATTTGTGATTCGCATATCAATTCGTAATTTTAGACAATACAACTGATATATTTTACTTATTTATGATATGTTGTTTAAAAAATAAACTTACACGTTAATTTTGATACAACTATACACTATAACTCTAGCAATTGTCATTATAAAATCATGTTACTTTTTTAAATATTATATTTATTATTTGTTAGACTAAAATAATAATGTGATATTTTGGGTATTTGCACAAAATGAAACTAAGTATCACCCAAGTAAAAAGACATGTGGGGAAATAAGGTATTATCTGGTTAAAAGGGGCATGTCGAATGTACTTTCTTATATAAGTATGAAATTTTTATCTAAACGGGTATCGAGCAAATACGGGTATATACATTACATGCACGGTACATATTATTAGACTATTAATTAATGATATTAAATAAGTTAAATGATTTAAAAGTAAAATAGAGTAATACATTAATCGAGTTATGTTATTAATAAAATATTAATTTAACGCGTCAAGTAATAAATCAAAATTGTATATTTATTGATTTTGTTATACAAATCTGATGACACGTATCTATGTAACGCATGAGTGAGACTTCTTTCGATTCCACTGTTAGCAATGACATTGGTGTTGTATGATATTTTTAGGTATCGTAGTATCCCGTCTTTTAAGAGACTTCGTTTGTTGTATTTAGTGATAGTTATACTTTATTTTCATTTTCAGCTTTTCGACTAAGTTAGGCACGGGCACAATATAAAATATGATATTATTTACTTTTACAATACTACAATGCAATCATGCATAAATATATACATGAATAAGACGAGTTGTGCCATGTGAATTTTTTTGGGTTTTTCTGTATGAGTTCAATCCAATTAACTACATTATTTTTTGATATTCTTGTTGGTTGTCTTCACAACCCGAATTCTACTGTTAAAATTTATCGTCAACGTGAATTCTATGAATCTCTTTTATTTTATCAACTATCCGAGATACTTTTTTGTTTTTGTTGTCACTAAGGAAAAAATAAACATAAATTATGACAACATTAATTGTATCTAATGTCACTGATGTTTTACCTTACTTACAAATGGCAAATGGTTAAATGATATTTAGCTATCAATAATTTGATTAAGAACTTTAATTTAATAAAAATTAGGTCTCTCTATTTTAATTATCAACAATTATATCACTAAAGTTATACGTAATTACAAAAAGGTTGCTTTATTAAAACTATATTATTACCTTATCATCATCAAATTATAGTATCAAATAATATCAAAATAATTACTCTAAATAGCACGTTTTCCTAAAGAGGAAAAGTAGAAAAATAATTTTAGGGTTCACAAAGCATTTAATGTCTATCTTGACATATAATTTTAAATAAATTTTAATCAATTGCCATGCATCGCAGAGATGGTCATACTATCATTTCATCATATTCTAATAATAACTTCTAATGAAAATCTTTACAAATCTGAATTCTTAAATGTTGTCATAATTTAAAAATTCAGATTTCGGCCATAAAGTCGAAGTTAAATATCAGTATTCCTGATATATTGTTACATAATTTTTATCATTCGACTATATTGTGTAGTAGCACGAGATTTATAATATCAAGATATGGAGATCGCATCATTTAGGCAAAAATTCTACCTGGATCAGATACACGTGACAAAGTTTTTTTTATTGTTAGAAAAACTCTGATACTATTTGATCCAAAACCTCCTTTTACAATACAAATTACATTTGTAAATGTTGTAGTTTTTATATTCTTTTATGACATCGAGTATCTAAAATTTTATTAAATTACTTTTAATGTATGACTTTTTTACTAGATCTCTACACATACAGCGCACGGATGAAAAATCTAGTATACATTGAAAATGAACATAGTACAAAACTACAAATGAACAAAAATCAGCTTGAGATAAATATACAGAAATTGAGAGTTTCATTTAATTCGTATACATTTTCTCAATAAGAGATGGCTGGTTATACATTAAAAAAAAAAAGTTCAAATGGAACAACAAAAAAGAACCGGAAAGGAAAATATAGAAAAACTACAATACTTCATACCAATTAATTGAGTGTAACCTTCGAGAATCATTCATAACCATAAATTAACAGAGGATTACAATATACTAAATTTCTATTTGGGTAAAATCTTTTAAACCACTTAAAATTTATAAATGATCAGATGAAAGCTTCCATATATATATATATATATATATCATAAGAAAACACCTCACAGGGGACCACGAAGATCTGCAACAAACATATGTAGACAATAGGGGAACCATCTCTTCTCATCATCAACTTTGGATCAGTCAGCTTCTGGGACGATTTAATCAATCTCTTCATTGCTCAACCTTAACCCTTTCTTACTTTTTTTTTTTTTTTTTTTTTTTCAATTGTAGACAATTCCACATAGATGCATCCCCGAAAATGCAATAAGTTGCACTCCTAAAAAAACGCAACAAAGTATTAGATGACCTATTTTCTTCAAAAAATAAAAAAAAAATGAAAAATAAAACATTAACATGGAAGAAGTATAAACTCATCAACTTGAATAAGATAAAGCAATCTCAAGCCAAGTGATAGCAATACTTATGATCAACTCCTTCCGCTTACAACCTTGGGCACACCTGCTATAATGCTCAAGTAGTTCTACAAACTAACAAAACAGTCGGAAATAGTTCTCATCTACTTGAATAAGTAAAAAATACAGAGAGGATTTGATGAGTTAACAAAAAACATAAAGAATACCACCATAACCACTAAAACTCTGAATAAAAACAGTAATTAAAACTATCAAAATACAATCGAAATCATAGACCAAGACAAAATACAATCATCATCTGACATATATCAATAACATCACAAGAAAACCAAATACACCAAACCTGGGTTATTATTAGAAAGAAACCCAATAACTATCAAACTTCAAAAACCCATAATAATAGAGTAATAAAAATGTAAGCAACCATATTGATCAATAATATATAAAGCCCAACACTGAAACCTAATACACACATGCACTACAAGAAAAGACGCTATCATTAACAGAAATTTCCGTTACTAATATGGTCAATCTCATTGGTAACGGCTATTAATAACGGAAAAATATTGTTACAAAATCCCTTACTAATTCGATGGTGACTAATTTAGAAACGAAGTATAAGTTCCGTTTCTAATTAGTAACATGATTTTCTGTTACTAATTAATAATGTAAAAACTTTTTGATATTAATTAGCAGCAGATTAGACCGTTAATAAATTATTAACGGATTTAAGAGTTACTAATTAGCAACAAACTTTTGTTACTAATTCCGTTGCTAATCGTGAACTAGAATTTTTAAAATATATATATGTTTTGCTTAACCCGACCTGCAATGGCACAACCAGACCCACTAGCCCAACCCGTCAATTAATTTCCCCTAATGCTTATGTGCGGATTCGAACTCGGGTCTTGGAAGTTGAAGGGTAAAGTCCCAACCACCAGACTACTATATATTTTTGTTAACATGTTGCCCCATAATTTATATAAAGTATGTTCTAGTAATTTTGCCAATTTAAAAATATTGAATTTTCCTTTTCAAACATTGGGGCCTTTTTTTATTAATTAAACTTTTGTTATATATTATTTCATATATGTCATTTATACTCTAAATTTATTTGTCTGTGTTAATTAATATAAATATTTTTTTACAAATTGAAACGAAAGTGCCCTTCAAAAACTTTCCAATTTCAAATCCATGTAGTGTCCATCTATACATGGTACTTTGGGAGGAAAAATTTTTAACAAAAGTTTCAAAAGTTTTTTGAAAATTTTAAGTGAAACAATTATAAAGTTTTTCGTTCTACGAGAAATTAACAACCGATTAGAAACGGATTATTAATAACCGACCTAGTTCCATTACTGATTCCATTGATAACTTTAAATATACATTTAAAAAAATATGAAAAAGAATATTTGTTACTAAGTTGTTGGTAATCTGTTGCTATTAGTAACAAATTGTTTCCGTTAATATTCAGTAACATATTGGTAATGAAAAAGTAGTAACAGAAATGTTTGCATTACTAATTCCGTGACTATGCATGCATAATTTATTTAAAAATTATAAAATGATATTATGTTACGAACACGTTATTATTATGTTGCTAATATTAACAAATTGGTTCTGTTGCAATATTTGCAACGAAGTAGTAACGGAAATTTACCAACAACAAAGTTCCGTTTCTAATTCCGTGGCTAACCCAAGTCTTTTATTTAAAAAATAAAATATATATATTCCGTTACTAAACTGTTACTGATCCGTTGGTAATAGCAACAATAATGGTCTGTTATGACACATTTTCTAGTAGTGATGCATTCTTGAAAATAAGAGCAACATAGGGTTCTCAAACATCTCAGAATAAATTAAAAATAAGGTTAAATAGAATCATACAGATTTATAATTCTAGATGAAAATCTAGCCAAATCATACTCAATTAAACATTGGATGGAACCAAATAAACCAAAATTAGGGTTAATGCCATGTATATTTTCCTAAACCTGGATAAATATCGATCCAAAATCAATACAATTTCAAATGAGTAAGTTGAACCCAACAGTTACACAAAAGCCCCATTTTGATCTCTGTATTGAGAAACCGAAAATTTTAAAAAAAAAAATCAATAAAAGGGATTACAGAAAATCTTATCTAAATATAATCCAAATACACAAATAAAGTTTAGGGAAGCAAAATATAAGAAAATCTAAATTTCCACAAGACAATTAAAATCAAAATCGGATCAAGATCTTCAAACGAAAAAAAAAAGAGGATATGGCAGAGATAAAACGGTGAGACGAATCAGATCAGTACAAATCTCAGTAAGGAAAATTCAATAACCGAGTGAATAACAAACAGAAGAAAAGTAATTAAGGAAAAAATAAAGAAAAAAGGATATCGTCTCCCATATCATCCGTTGATTCAAAAAAGAAGTGAAGTTTAATGTAAATGTTGGTCCACCCTAATTAGTGACGTCAGCAGAATCCTTATAAAGCTAGACCAGTAGTGGAAAAATACAAAATCAGACAAACTTTTCTTATTATTAGTATATAGATATAGATTATTATTATTATTAATTTTGCAAGAACTTTCATTGTTATTCGTTCAAAAGATCCGAAAATAAAGCATCTACAATAAAAAGGGCAGTATATCCACCCAAACCTGATTCAAGCTATCATATATCCACCCAAACCTGATTCGAGCTATCATCTACAGCTTTACGGGCTAACAAGTGGGCTACTTGATTAGTATTTCAACCAGTAGCAAGTAACTGACAAGCTTCAAACTCACGACATAGGGTTCTGATTCGTTAAATTAGAGAACCCTCAGCCGAACAAACTTCTGGCTCATTGAGAAGGCGTATGACATTCTTCGAATCCAGATTCGAACATTACCCTCATATTCCCCCATTCCACCGCCAACTCAACCCCTCTCGACACCACCCAACATTCACCCACATGAGGGGATAAATTCCCAACCACTACTGTCAAAGAGGCCGCAAGCATTACCCCATGATAATCTGACCAATAGTCCCCAACCCCAACTACCGTCTTCTCTCTACCACCGATTCATCAATATTATTATTATTATTGAATTCTTAATAGTTTACAAAGACATTATTGTTGTACTTTGGTTATTATTATTATCTTAATAGGGAACAAGTTTTATTTGGGGTTTCTCGACAAATAACATTATAAATTACAGTGCGTTGACAAAACTAAGGCACACTATTTTTTTTTTTGGGAAAAATCAAGTGGTCATAATTGGAGACAGTCACAAGTCACAATTCTCAAGAAATGTGTCACAATGGACCAGTCACAATTCATCTCCGACAAATTATAATCTATCTCCAATGAGTCACATTCACAACTTATAAGTCGCAAATCATCTTCGGCGAGTCACAACTCATCACGTTGGCTCAATCGCAGGCCAAGCAAAAAGCCAAGCTTCGATTTGGTCTAATGAAGACCACTAAAATGGCAGTTGCAACTTGGATGAGGTATGCAGATCTCGATCTGCACTCATATCATAAGAGAGAGAATAATCACACTGGTAACCCAGTCAAAAAAATCACACATGCAACACCTCAATACGTGCGATTGTGGTGGTCATAAGAAAAGAGTTCTTAATCGAAAAGGAGGAGGCAAATGTTGCTGTAGAGAGAGAGAGAGAGAGAGAGAGAGAGAGAGGAGAACGATGAAGATGGCGACCGTTGGGCAATGACAGTGACAGTAAGAAGAGGATGAAGATTGATGTGCCTATGGTTACTTTGGTAAACACCTGATAATTAAAAAAAAAAAAAAAGGCATTTCACATTTGATTTTTACAATTAGGTCTAAAAGAACATGTTTCAGTAGTTAAACCTTTTATTTGTGGTAAGGAGGCCTGTTGATTTTCTTTTCGAGGTTTTACCACGTTATATTTGGGCTTCATACTTGTATGAAATTAGTTAATAACACATGCTTTGCACATGAATTTGGAGCATTGTTATGATTTTTTTTTGTGGTGTTGATAATTCGATCCTTGTTAATACTCATCCCAAATTATTTCCTTCCTTCATCATTTGTAAATATGGTCCAATTTTTTGATCATTTAAAATTTAAATTTTGCACAATTATTTTTATAATTAGTTCCCAAAAGGACCTCCATAAATACTTTTCCATAGTTGAGGAATATTAGAAATGTAAATAGAATTAACCCATTTGGACATATATATGAAAAAAATTATAATGAAAGGGTGTTTAAATTACGTTGTTACTCCTGAAATGATTTGAATCCCTTGAATTGTGTAGAGATAATAAGTACAATTTGTGAATCATAAAGTGAGGATACTAACTTAAACTCGAACCAAATAACCCAATAAAAAGTGATTTTACTACTAAAACAATAGCTCCAATCTCCCACAGTATGTCTGTCTATAAATATTTATGGATTTGATAATTAGAAAGAACTAGATTCTCACCCTGCGTTGTATAGGAATATCTAGTTCATATTATATAAGTCAAACTTATAATAATTTTTTAAAAAAATTCACAATGAGAAATTATATGTAATTATTTGGTTATTAAATTAAATTTTTAATTTTGAAGAAACTTGGCTATTATATTGTAGTTGAATTCATTCTATTTAATTTATTTATCTTTCAACCTTAGAATGATGGATAAGATATTAATTATACTTAAATGGTAATAAAAAAGTACTATAAACAAAAAGAGTGTGGACAAAAATAAACTTAGATAATAATCACACAACTACAAAATGCATAAAATAAAAATTTATTAAGAATTGGTAGAAATTAAAAGATAAGATAAATATAAGAGTTTTAAAAAGGAAGTAGGTCTCCTAAAGATTTTCTATAAAAGAGTGGGAGAAGTCCGAGAAAGAAATAGAAGAATCACATAATAATCAGGAAAAAAAAAAAAAAGCTATAATAAAAGAGGGGAAAAAAGGGTAGTCTTTACGTTACCAACAAAATGAAGCAAATGACCAAAACATTAGATTGGGGAGAAAAACAGAGAACCCTAAGGTAACAGTTGACGAATCGAGTCCCTCTGCGTCTTCCAACTCTCCGTCTCTCCCTCCCGCCCGCTCAAGTGCCAAATCCCAGTTTCCTTCTGTTTCTGCTCACTAATCCGCAATTACTTACTATAGTACTGGTATTACATAGATTCTTTTTCTCTCTTCTACTTTTACAGATTCTTTTCAGTAAATCGACTAATTGGAGAAGGGGTTTTTGACTTATATATACAGAGCTGTTACAGTTACATTATAGAGTGTAATTGTGTAAATAAATAATTTAATTTTAGTGTGAAAGAACTTGGGCAAAGGGGGTAAGGAAATGTCGAAGAAGAAAGCAACAATGACCCTTAAAGATTTCCATGGCGGTTCAATTCCTTCCGATCTCCGCCTTCCATCTGCACCTGGGGTGTGAGTTCCTTTTACCTTTTTACCTATTTAGTCTTTACTGCGTTTTATTCACTACCGTTTTAATAATAATGTAATGAAATATGTGTAGGGGGATAGGAGATTATTTGTTTTTATTATCATAGTACACTCGAAAGTTTTCAGATTTTTTTTTAATTGAATTTGAGTTCATTATTATCCTTTCCTTTTCATTGCAATTCAAGATCAGATTGTCAATATGATGTATGATGCGCTCTTTACATTCTATAATTCAGAAGAGTAAAATATACGAAGCGGATTTCTGATCTGAAATTCTTTAATACTTTTGGACAGAACTGTAAGATCTGCAGATCAACAGAAGCCTACATTGGAAAATTCCATGGCAAGGTACAATAATCGTTTGCGTCCAGCATCAGCTGGTTCAACTAGGACCTTTGATGACAAGACCCCATTTTTTAGTCACAATGCTCGCATTGGCCGTAATTTCGACGAGGACGAGCGCAAACCGTTGGATGGGACGTCGGCTCCTCGTAGAACTGTCAGTGATGAGAGCATTCGTGCACCACAAAGTCATATTATGGAAGCTAAGACGGATAATTTAGCTAGTGGTAAAGTTTGTAATCAACCATCTACAGCTTCTTCTTCTCAGTTGTCTAGTGGTACAACAGCTGGTTCTTATGCTGCTAGACTTAGTGAAGTCCATAATGTGGGGTCGAATAAACAAAATTTTGGTGGCAGAGGTGGAGTGAATAGTCAGAATGTGGGTGTCAATTTTGGGCCTGCTGGGTCCTATTCAAACCCATGGGGTGTGAATGAGGTGGCAGCTGTAAGGGAGTCGGTATCTGCTCCATGGTCATGTCTAGATGCTGAGGTGAAATTGGCCCATGCTAGTGCAGTTGAGAAGGTCTCATCTGGTCGTTGGCACTCACAACATATTGAGCCTTCAAAAGATGTTGAGATTGTTGGACGTTTGGAAGCTGAGAGAGAGTCTTATTACAGGGGCAATGACATTTACAACAGGAATAACTACAATGGGATAGATGTACTAGGTGAACCTGAGTATCGTGATGTTGCATTGGCAATGCCCATGGAAACGAATCTGATTGCTCATGATACCATTCATAAAGGTGAAAAGGGGATATCATCTCATGAAATAGTCAGGTCGACCATGCACGTGGAGTCACATGAGAGGAATTCTTCTATTGATCATAAGGAATTTCTACCGCATAGTAGTGGTGGAGTATCTGGTGAGACTGAGTTACGGTCTACAGGGACTTCAGAAACATCAGAGAGACCCAAATTGAAGTTACTCCCAAGATCAAAACCATTAGAGAATTTGGAGCTTCCAGTTGATTATAAGCAGGTAAAAGTAATTTTTTCTTTTTTAACATTCCAAAAATAATTAATTTGTTTATTATATATTCTTTTAATAACTTGATATCAAGCATATGACTCTTAGCAATTTATCATTTTGAGTGCAGGGACAGCAGCAGCCATATGATGCGATTCGTGGGATAAAAGATCATGAATTATATAAAACAGCAAAACCACTAGAACCTGGATACGATGGATCAATGACTGTTAATCGAGTGGTAGAGCGCCCAAAATTGAATTTGAAGCCTTGCTCACAACCTCTAGAGCAACCAGAGGGAAACATTGAAATCAAAAGGTGCGCCCAGTTATCCGAATTATGTGTTTGTTTATTCTTGCTGGCTTGTTTTCATTCCCAGCCTATGTGATTTTTATGCAATACATGGATTACAATATCGCATTTACTGATGTTACTTTTAACTAGTTGACAATTTGTCTTATGATAATTCAAGGTGAATACTAACCATTTCAAAGTAGCAATGGATGAATCATTTAATTAGCATATTGAGTACAGCTTAAATTGAAAGAATGTGCTTTTTCTTCTTGTTGATTGGTCCCAATGCTTCTATTCATTAAATATATATATATATATATATATTGATTTACATATAAAACACGGCTGAAAGTAAATTTAAAACTGAAAACTGAAACATGAAGAGACACAACTGTAAGCTTTTTGACATTGTTCAGATTAACCATATATCGGATTTATGTAGTCACCTATCCAAATTACCTTTATGGCCATGCAATTGTTCTACTCACCATCTTTAGGAAGGGCATGTTGGCAATCAGTGCAGGGAAGAGAGAGGAGGGGGTGTATATTACCATTTAAGCACAACATCTTCAAACTTTGGAATAAATTGAAGCCAGGTCTTGCCCTTTTTTAATCTGGTGTGACCAATTTAGCAACTTCTGAATGAAAGCTGATTTTAAACCGAACAAGTTGTAATATTCTTCACCATGGAGGTGCAGTAGGCATTGTATGTGGCACAGACATGGTTATTAATCATAGCTTTATCAAACTGTAGCTGTGCAGCAACATTTTAATGACTTAAACAGGCTGCATTCAAATTTGATGTGGATGGTGCAATTTTTGAAAAGCATGTCGTGTCATCAAGTTTTACATTGTCTGTGTTGAACTGGCAGATTAATAACTCAGTTAGAATTAATTGAGCCAACTCTTACACTGGAGATAACCCTCAGGTAGCGTCCTCTTCAGGTACCAATTCTCTTAAGGTTTTTGCCACAAACAAAGAAAGTAATCTGTATCTCACAGGATCTAGTTATCACTGGAGTTGATATAGTTGCGAGAAGGTCCAAGATCGGGGAGCAGTGGCGCGTAGCCTTTTGTTTCTATTTCATAATTGAGATATAATGAGTGGAAATTAGCGGAGAATTGTGTAGTACTTGTGGATCCCCTTCATATGTGGATGAAAATGGCTTGATCAATTTCTATTTTTAGATCGATGTGGAACAATAACATGGGCCATGGAGCCTATGGGCTTAATTTTTGAGATTTGATCTTTTGAAAGGTTATTCTTTTCCTTCTAAGATTGTTTGGTTCAAAAGTATGAAAATTTTATGGGGAAATGTGAAATATAATATCCTTTTTAGAACGCGTGATAAAAAATGTTGTGGAGGAAAAAGTGATTTTGCTATAATCAATGCCATAGAAGGGCTATATCAATAGGTTGTAATGGTAAAAGGACAGTGGTGACTGATCATAGTAGAAGTAGTTGCAGATGTAGAAGAGTACTAGGTTCAGGACGGTGCAGCCGGAACCATGATAATGGTGGCAAGTTGCAACTGTAAGAAAATGGTGGTGATCGGTTATTACTTGTAGTGGTAATTTATAATCATGTGGCTGCCTTAGCAGAAGTATGGATAATAATAATGACATTAAATCCATTAACTTCGGCTTAGTGGAAAATTAAGCCTGTTCTACATTTTATTATATTATTTATCAGATATAAAACAGTTAAGATGATAGCACTTTCTGTTACTTCTGCTATATTTTATGCTGTTTCGGGAAGTTGGAATTATAGTTTTTCCAATTAGAATCTCTTGTTGATCCTCCCATTTTTTTAATTGCAGCAGAAACACCTTGTTTGCAGGGGCTCGCCCACGAGAAGTGGTAAGTTTGCTTTGGTTTTTTTAAACTGTACTGAAAAAACTGGATGGTCTTTGAGGGAAACAATCGGTTTGAAAATTTCAAGTTATATTAGTTCTTGGATTGTTTTCAACTAAATTTGTAAATTGTATTTAAATGTATAAAGTCTTCTGATAGAAGGATTCATAAAATACTCTTAATTTTAACGACACATTAATTGATAAATTTATAAATTTAATGAAAAATAAGCACCCAGTTGATCTTTTGGTTTCATGGTTTTTATTATTACAAAACTCTATTTATAGGCCTTTTGGATTTTTTAATTTTTTTATTATGATTATTTTTTTTTGTTTTGGGCTGTATTGTTGGGTTTTTTTTTTTTTTTTTTTTT